>SJYA01002514.1:172804-243759 GCA_006410615.1 Neotragus moschatus | reverse complement strand
TGTGTCCGACTTTTTGCGACCCCATGGACTGTATGGAATGGGTTGCCATTTCCTTCTCCAGGGGATCTTCCTGACCCAGGAATCGAACCTGGGTCTCCTGCATTGCAGGCAGACGCTTTACTGTCTGAGCCACCAGGGAAGTCCCTGGTTTGGAGATGGTAGTCCCTTGCTAAATGCCTTGGCGGTTCCTAATTCTTAATCAGTCCCTCTAAGCTCCACTCTGACATTCCTGGTTCCTCTTTCCAGACCACACAGCACTTGAGAGCCTCTCCTTCTTAACTCCCAGGACTCAGGTGATAGGATATAGACCACAGACGGTGCCTGGCTGGCCTGAGCTGTGCCAATGTGATATTTGCGGCACTCAATGCTGGAGATACAAGAGGCAGGGCTCAATTCCNTCCAGACCACACAGCACTTGGGAGCCTCTCCCTCTTAACTCCCAGGACTCAGGTGATAGGATATAGACCACAGACGGAGCCTGGCTGGCCTGAGCTGTGCCAATGTGATATTTGCGGCACTCAATGCTGGAGATACCAGAGGCAGGGCTCAATCCCTGGGTTGAGAAGATCCCCTGGAGAAGGAAATGGCAACCCACTCCAGTGTTCGTGCCTGGAGAATTCCATGGACAAGGGAGCTTGGTAGGCTACAGTCCATGTGGTCACAAAAGGTCAGACACAACTGAAGCGATTTGGCACACAAACACATTAGCTGGTAACATAACATTTCTGCCATTTCTCCCTAATTTGTCAAGGTTTATTCAATGGGAAGTAATAAAGAGGTACATATCAACGAAACAGAGCTCCATTCATTGCCTTTCTGGAAAAAAAAAGTCTAATCTGAAAGATGCGACATACCTATTTTCTTTTTAAGACACTTGATCAGTTACAAAGAACCACTCCAAAATGGGTTGGGTTACCTGGAATTACCTTACCTTCCAAATCAGTTTCTCCTTCTAAACACTTCTCNAAAAAAAAAAAAAGAAAAGTCTAATCTGAAAAATGCGGCATACCTATTTTCTTTTTAAGACACTTGATCAGTTACAAAGAACCACTCCAAAGTGGGTTGGGTTACCTGGAATTACCTTACCTAACAAATCAGTTTCTCCTTCTAAACACTTCTCCCGAATCTCAGTTCCAGCAAAACTTAGCCTCTCGCTTCGTTCTCCTGCTGCCCCAGGACAGAGCAGGCCATCCCTGCTGTGCTGCGTGGCTGCAAGAGCAAGTGCCTTGTGGAGTCCTCAGGGTCATCTTTCTTCCGCTTTGCTGGGATTCGTGACTGCGCTGACTGTAGGAGATGGCAGTGCACTTGTCTGCTAATTCATTAAGTGTTTTATTTTCTGTTTCATAAATTCTTAAGTAGTGAGACATATTTAAGATTAAAAATGTTAGAGNGCCTTGTGGGGTCCTCAGGGTCATCCGTCTTCCCCTTTGCTGGGACTCGTGACTGTGCGCTGACTGTAGGAGACGGCAGTGCACTTGTCTGCTAATTCATTAAGTCTTTTATTTTCTGTTTCATAAATTCTTAAGAAGTGAGACATATTTAAGATTAAAAATCTTAGAGATTTAATTTCAGAAGAGCGTGAATGCTCAGTACTAATCTCTTCATAGTCCATGATTGATTTGGCTGACATTTATCAGATTGGGCTTCCCAGGCGGCTCTGATAGTGAAGAATCTGCCTGCAATGCAGGAGACCCAAGTTCAATCCCTGGGTCAGGAAGATCTTCTGGAGAAGGAAATGGCTACCCACTGCAGTATTCTTGCCAGGAGAACTCCATGGACAGAGGGACTCTGGTGGGCTACACAGTTCATGGGGTCACAAAGAGTCAGACGCGACTGAGGAACTAGCACTTTCACTTTATCAGATAGTCTGTATGTTTCAAGCCTGGTGTGAAAGGTTAATGGAAGGTCTTGAACTGAGCCCTATGTCTCTCAGGAACTGTATGGTTCTTCTTAAGGACCTGAGGTGCCCAGGTTCTGAGTAGGTGGCCACTGGCAGCTTGTATATCAACAGAGAGCTAGAAAGTAAGATTCCAGGGGTGCTCTTGATCTCGTTTCAGTTGTACCACACCCATTGGTGGTTGTGGTGGTAGTTTAGTCAGTAAGTCGTGTCTGACTCTTGTGACCCCATAGGCTGTAGGCTGCCAGGCTCCTCTGTCCATGGGATTCTCCAGGCAAGAATACTGGAGTAGATTGCCATTCCCTTCTCCCAGGTGGGCATCTTCCTGACCCAGGGATCGAAGCCAGGTCTCCTGCATTGCAGGCAGATTCTTTACCATCTAAACCACCAGGGAAACCATACCAAACCAATTAATAGTATCTGAATAGATTAAGTCTCATTCTTCTACTTCATTCTTCCCCCTTGATTTGAAATATTATGGCTCAAAGACAAAAAGAAAGTTTAGGTTCAGATGTTTCAGGACCGAATGGGTAACTGGCCACCAATATTCTTATGTTGGTAATTCCTAAGTGCAAAATTGATGATTATGATAACCATACAGAACCGTGTGTGGTTCTGAAAGCTTAGACTGTTTTAAAAAGGAGTTTGTTTTCACCATCCACTTCATTTAGTCATTTAAAAAACCCCAACTCCTGCTGCGTGCTGGGAAATGTGCTCAGCGGTGGAAAGGGAGCTGCAGTGATGAGCAGCGCCCGGGCCCTGTCCGCCTTGGGCTCAGCTTGAGTAGGTCGGAAGTGCCAGGGGATATTTAAGTGCTGCCTGAGGGGAGTGAGCCTCTTCTCCTGTGCAAGTGCTGAGCTCCAGCGGGGGAGGGAGGCTGCAAGAGAAGGACCTTGTGGAATGGGTGACTTTTTCAGTGGATCCAAAATAACGAGTACAGTTTAGTTGGGCAAGCCCAACAAAAGAGGTTTCAGGAGGGAGAAAGCAGGGGACACCATGATGAGAGAAGCACAGTGGCTTGCGAGCCTCTGGCATGCAACGAGCCAGGCTGACACAGGGTCAAGTTCAGCAGGAACCTGCTAGATGTGGGCACTTGGGTCACTTCCGCAGCCAGACCGGAGCACCGGAGGGACTATACAGAAAAGACTCGCGTGGTCAAATTTGTAGTCTAGAAAGAGTCTCTTGGCAGAACTGCAAAGGAAGTTCTGAACAGAAGTGAGGGAACCTGAGGCCAGGGAAACACCGAGAGAGGTGCAGGGAGAGGCAAGTGCTCCACAGAGACGCCTTTTCAGCGAGTGTTGGGAACAGTGGTGACCACCGTGGGGAAAGGCTGAGGGGAGGACGGGGGAGGTGGCAGGCTCGGATTTGCACCAGGAATGGATTGTGATACTGTTAATGAGGAAGACAAGGTTCTGTGAACCGCTTTGGTGTTGGAAGATGAGGGCTTCGACTCTGGCAGAGTTGGGTTTGGGATGTTTCCCATGGGGAATCCAGATGCAGGTGTCGGGGATGACAGCTCAGAACTTTCCTCTGGACAGGTCGCAAGTTGTCGTATGTAGGTAGCAGCTCATTTATTTTCTGCTTTGATAACGATGCCCAGTCCAAGGCAGTTTTAACTCAGCTGTATTTTTCCTTTGTTTAGTTTTCTTTTCTCTTGTTCTCCATCACAATAGCAGCTCTTACTTTCTGAAAACTTCTGTTTTCAAAGTAGGGAACCCAAANGCATAATAAGAATCAAAGTCTATGATAGTAGGGTAAACTAGTTATTGGTTTATCAGTTTCTTATGATGGTGCATATCTCATAGTTAGAAATTTTCTTTCCAAATATACCAAGAAAAGCATAACTAAAACTTCCTCAGTGAGGACAGAATCAAAGGAAGGAAAAACAAGTGGCTATCTCTGATCATGACTGGAGAACTCTGAATTGGCTTCAAAGAATCAGTTTTCTGCACAACTAGTCTTAAAATTAATTTGCTTGCTGAAATTGTGATATAGTCATTGGCTTATCCAGTCTTAAGACTATTTTTGACCACATTGTGTCCAGCTCCTGGGCAAGGCAGGCACCAGTAAGCCTATCTTGGTGATGAAAACTCAAGCACTGATCTTGAGAATCTTATGTGTACTGAGGAAAAGAGACAAATGAAAGAATAAAAGACATCAGATCCATGGTAATGCATACTAAATGCTATGGGACACATGGAGAAACCATTCAGCTTTGGAGAGTTTAGGAAAACTTGGTACAAAAATAAAATTGAAACTAAGACTTACAGTCAAATGGAATGAAAAGACATTTCATACTGTATGTAATGGTGGTGATAATTTGAGAAAGAGGGAAATTCGTCAGGCAGAATAAACAATTTGTACAAAATACTTATAGCAATTCTCAAATAGACTCATAGATTGCTCTAAGTCCACACTGAATTTTGTGACAATTCACGATTAAATAGAACAAATAAAAGAAAGAAAATATTTCCTAAATTTAAATATATCTAGATGGTTTTTAAATGTTTGAATCTACATAATAGTTTTAGTATTAAAGTGTTCCTTATTATATGAAATAATTATGATATATTTATATAGATATAAATATGTGCATATATGTATATATGTGTATGTTTATTAAATATATTTTTTGAGATATGTATATGTACATATAGGATGTGTAAATACATATATATTTAGCCTCCTTGCTCAGTAAATGAACAGTTTGTAAGACTGGGCATCCATGTGTCCTTTTGTTTTTATTTTCTTTCTATGAAATGACTATAAGCATCCACCAGCTGTTGCTTTAGGCGAACTGCACAGATATCAGTATGTATAGAATATTCAGAGGCACACTTGAAAAAGCTTTGAACCTACCCAAGGTAACCATGGGCCAAATAATACAGAATCTTATATTTAAAATTGTTTGCATGTTTTCTTGATTCTATGGGAAACCATTACATAATTTTAAATAAGGAAGTGAGAAGATTAAATGTGTCTTTTGAAGTATTATCTTAGCTGCCACATAAAGAACAAAGAATTGTGGGGCAAGACCAAATGAGACTTGAGACGTAGTTACAGTAATTCAAGAGACAGTTGATGTTGTTTTAATCTAAGGCAGTATCAATGAAGACAAGGAGCTATAGTCATCTAATAGGATCTGTGGATACATAAAAACGCATAGAAGCGTCTGCTACGTATTCTTGTATATTTATTATATTCCAGCATATTTATTATAAGCGTTGAATTCTTATTTAAAGGACAATAACAATCCATTTTTTGCAATATATATATATATATATATATATACACACACTGGAGGAGAAGATAAAATATCAATGACATCTTTTAGTGAAACTTCAATGTAAAATTTTTCTCATGCTTCCAAAATCTTTTTTTTTAATTTAAATTTAATTTTTTCCATTTAAAGTGCCGTTTGCAGCCTGTCAACTAATCCAAATACTTAAAAGACAGTGATCCTCTCATACAAAATGGGTTGTTTAATTTTGAGATTTATTACATTCATCATGTTTACAGATGAAACACCAGGCATTAAGTTCACGTAGAAAGATATGACTAATATTACTTTGCAAGATAACTGTATATAATTACTACAATACTAATAAAACCAACACTGGACATACTGGAGAAACTTGTAACGCAAGTTAATGTTCTGCAGAGAACATTAAGCCTAAAGAATCAGCACCCTACCATGTATGCAAAGTGATTTAAAGTCACACAATTATTACTTTAAAACTTCTTGGTAGCTTGTATTGCAATCACCAATTTTATAATACACATAGATGGAGATTAAAGTAAAAAATGAAAGCTAATATTTTTAAACTAATAGTGTTGCCAATAGGATTGTCTCTTTAGATCTGAATTTTAATTCTGATTTAATCAATACCTCTAACTAATAGTAATTATGTCCGTCAAAGAAATATCTTTGAAGTAGTTGCATTCCAAACACTGTGTTAGAGGTTGAATGAATGGGTTGGGAAGATCCCCTGGAAGGGGGAATGGCTATCCACTCCAGTATCCTTGTCTGGAGAATCCCATGGACAGAGGAACTTGGCAGGCTATAGTCCATGGGGTTGCAAAGAGTTGGACACAACTGAGCGACTAACACACACAGAGATTGAATGAAGCTTTAAAAGAAGAATCTGTCACCACCAAATGTAGAATTGCAAGCACTAATAAATATTAGAATCATTTGAGTAGTGTTTAGTAAATACATTGTTTACAAAGTCATGGGCAAGGTCGATCAGAACACAACTGAGGAGAGGGATCTGTTACTGGAACCCGGTCTGAGAGTACTGGAGAGGGGCAGTACTCTGGAGAGGAAGCCACCCTCAGAGGGGCAGGGCCCTTTGTCAACAGACACTTCCAGCCTAACGTGAGCCTTACAAAAAAGAATGAGAAAAAACATAGGCATTGAATTCCCCTGTATCCCCCTTTCTACTCTTGTACTGAAGTTTCAATACTGGCTGAACCCAAATGAAGAGCAGGAGATAAGGGGGCCTGTTGATGATATTCATCTGTATCAGCATTCCATAGAAGACAGCAGGGTAGAGAAAAATCTCTGTGAGCAAACAGACAATACCCAGAAGTTACACAATCTAGTAGGCAAGTGATCACAGTTCTTGGAGGTGCCCGCTCTAATAGCAGTGAATAATACCACTTATACTTACTTCTGTTCTATTGAAGGCAACCCACAACAAAACATGCCTATCATGAAATATTAAGGATTAGATGGAATTAGCCAGGCAAAGAGAGCAGTCTAATACACTAGATTCACATTTCTCATACTTTGGCATAATCATTCACAGACCCATTTTAAGAGGAAAAGAAACACACAAAAATCCACAGGCCCTAGAATTTGCTTAAGTTATTTATTTAAATGTAACTTGATATGTTCAACTATAAAGCTAAATATAAACATATTTGTTTATTGTACACACTATAGTACAAAGTTGCAACAAAATAAGTTACTTAATGACAATATAAAAAAATTCAAATTAATATTGATATAAGTGAAAAATAGAGTTTTGTGGAAACCAAATTGCTTTTTGCAGAATATAAAGTAAATATAAATATCAGAGATTTTTGTAGAGAGTATACATATAGAACCAAAATTGAGTCCTAGCTCAATTTTCTGGCCTTTGGAAACACTGAAGACACGGGGGAGTCCTCATTCACAGATTTTTATTTTATGCATGTTTTTTACCCTCAGCTTACAAAAATACCTCTTTTCCATATCAAGGTGACCTTCCTTCTGGTGGTTTGGTGGTTTAGTTGCTAAGTCGTGTCCAACTCTTGTGATCCCGTGGACTGTAGCCCACCAGGCTCCTCTGTCCGTGAGATTTTCCAGACAAGGATACTGGAGTGGATTGCCATTTCCTTCTCCAGGGGATCTTCCCAACCCAGGAACTGAACCCAGGAATCAAACCCAGGTCTCCTGCATTGCAGGCAGATTCTTTACCGACTGAGCTATGAGGGAAGACCTTTCTTCTACTTTATCCATATCCGTGAAAATCAGAGTACCATATCCCATGGCTAATGTGGAGAATACAAGCAAGTATAAACATTGTCTTAGTTAGAGTCATTGTAAGGAAGTATCATAGAATAAATGGATTGAAAACAGCAGAAATATATTTCTCACAGTTCTGGAGGCTAGAAGTCTGAGTTCAGGGTAAAAGCAAATTTGACTTTGTGGAGAGCCTTCTGCTAAATTGCAGAAGTTAACTTCTCTTTGCATTCCCCCACTCCCCTCTGGAAGAAAGAAAATCAACTAGCTACCTGGCCTCTTCTTATAAGGCTACCTGGTATTAAGAGCTAACTCACTGGAAAAGATCCTGATGCTGGTAAAGATTTAGAGCAAGAGAAGAAGGGGGTGACAGAGGATAAAATGTTTGAATGGCATCATTGACTCAATGGATATGAGTTTGAGCCAACTCTGGGAGGTAGTGAAGGACAGGGAAGCATGGCACATTGCAGTCCATGGGGTCACAAAGAGTTGGACATGACTGAGTGACTGACCAGAAACAACAATCTCATTCCCGAGAGTTCATCTTCATGACCTAATTAACTTCCAAATGCCCCACCTCCTAATACCATCACATTGGGATTAAATTGGGCTTCCTAGGTGGTATAATTAAAAATCTACCTGCAATGCAGGAGACCCAGGTTCTATCCCTGGGTCAGAAGATCCCCTGGAGCAGTAAATGGCAACTCATTCCAGTATTCTTACCTGGGATATCCTATGGTCAGAGGAGCCTGATAGGCTACAGTCCATGGGGTCACAAAGACAGATTAGATTTTAATACAGGAATTTTGCAAGAACACAAACATTCAGTCCATAACAAGCAATTTACATGTTAGTTCTGGCACTTAGATTGTCTTCCAGATGTTTCAAAATGTACTCATATTAATCTTCAAAAACAAAAGTATATATATATGTTCACAAGTATATCTCTGTCCTCATATTAAGGAACTGAGCATTGCTCAATCTTACTGCAATCATGCAAATATTTTGCGGATTTTAGAAATTTGCCTTATGTTACACCAGTGTTTCTAAAACTTAAACTGAAACAAAATTCCTTGGAGAGCTTTCTAAAAATGTGATATTGCAATCCAACTTTAAATACTGGTTGGCTGGGGTTATACATTTTAATAGGCATCCCAGATGATTTTGATATAGATGATCCACTGCTGAGATTGTAGATAACACTGATTTAAAGATTCAAATTCTCATTTAAAATACCAGGAAAGCAAAAACTAAGAGAATTTGATTAGGATTTATTTATGGTCATGATTTTGTAGACTAGATTAACACAGAGTCTTAGTGTAGTATTTATTTAAAATACAAGTCTTTACTAGGTAATACCAGGTTGCATGCACATCAGTTGGAAAAACTTTTAAGATGCCTCCTGCTTCCCCCTGGGACTTTGAATTTGTCCTTTCCGACCAGCAGTTTCTTCCTTTTCCTGCCAATTGTCTATTCTATTTTTACTCATCCTTTAGTTTTATCTCAGAAATATCACTCACAGNAGTGTAGTATTTATTTAAAATACAAGTCTTTATTAGGTAATACCAGGTTGCATGCACATCAGTTGGAAAAACTTTTAAGATGCCTCCTGCTTCCCCCTGGGACTTTGAATTTGTCCTTTCCGACCAGCAGTTTCTTCCTTTTCCTGCCAATTGTCTATTCTATTTTTACTCATCCTTTAGTTTTATCTCAGAAATATCACTCACAGGGAAGCTTCTCATTGGACAAACTCCTCTGAAAAACGTTCTTTTAGCAACATGGACCTTCCCTTGTAGTACTTATTCACATCTGTATAGTAACATTTTATGGTGACCTCCAAATGTCCTAGATCTCTTCCCAGAGACCCAGTAGGAGTCTCCCTGTCATGTTGAAGTTATGTTTGGATGTGTCACATGGTTATTCAGTGAAAGGTGAGCAAAAGTGACAGGTATCACTATTAGGTAGAAGTATTAGGAACTCATATGCAATTCTCTCTGCTCTCTCCTTCCCAACATGCTCAGATGGTGCCTGCTACTTCAGTATAAATTCCAGAGTCAGAATACTATGCGAAGCAGCCCTTGCTGACAAATTACAGTCAGTGTGTGGCATGAGTGAGAAATACTTGTCACATTAATCCCCTAATATTTAGAGCAGTTTATCAGCCAAAAAAAAAAAAAAAAAAAACTGACATGTCACAGGTGTCATTTTATATTGATATGACTGATTATTTACCTACCCCATCTAATTACGATGCTAGGGAGGGATAAGATTTTTGTTTGTTTTTGCCGACATGTGCTTTCTTTTGCATTTCCAACAAACAAAGGCAGTCTCCTTGATAATCAGGGATAGTTTTAATTTTCAAGGCACATGACTTTTTTATATCAGAGTATATATAGTTGAGTAACAATGTTGCATTAATTTCAGGTGTACAGCAAAATGATTCAGTTATACATGTACATATATCTATATTTTTTAAGTTATTTTCCCACTTACATTATTGCCAAATATTGAACAGATTTTATTGTATTATACAATAAGTTCTTGTTGGTTATTTATTTTAAATATAGCAGTATGTACATGCATATGGTATTTTTGATACCTAGCAAATACCTAGTAGATAGTAGGCACTTGATAGAATAAAGGTCCCCCAAAGATGTTTATGTCTGAATGCCTGGAATCTGTGACCATGTTACCTTGAGTGGCAAAAGGTTAAANGGTTATTTATTTTAAATATAGCAGTATGTACATGCATATGGTATTTTTGATACCTAGCAAATACCTAGTAGATAGTAGGCACTTGATAGAATAAAGGTCCCCCAAAGATGTTTATGTCTGAATGCCTGGAATCTGTGACCATGTTACCTTGAGTGGCAAAAGGTTAAAAATATTAAAAGAAGGAGTTTATTCAATTATGGTGGGCTTAATTTAAATTCATGAGCTCTTACAAGTTCAAAAGGAAGACAGAAGGGTGAGAGACATGACAGCAAAAGGAGGAAGAGGCGAGATTCATTTTGTAAAGACCAGGCTTGCCGTTGCTAACTTTGGAAATGCAGCAAGGGAGCCCTGTGAAAAGGCACATAGGCAGTTTCTGAAAGGTAGTAACTGCCATAAGCTAACAGACAGAAAAGAAAACAGCGGTTCCAGTCCTACAACCGTAGGAATTAAATTTCACCAAAAACCTGAAAGAGCAAGGAAACTGATTCTCTCCAGAGTCATCAGAAAGCAATGCACCCTGCTGTCATTTGATTTTAATCTGGTGAGACACATGTTGGTTTTATAAGTTTATTCATTTGTGCCATTTTAGGACCCAAAGTTTTTGGTAATCTGTTATAGCAGCAGTTGCAAATTATACATGTCTCAACATACTCACTCTGAAAGACTAAATTACTGAATTAAAGAAATATCAATAAAACTTTTAAATCTGTTGCATAAAAAATTAGCAAAAATATTATCTAAAATGTTATTTTTATTATGCTACTGTTTTTCTTACTCTTTAAAGATAAATCTTTCATTATCATTCATTTAAGATTTGGAATAGAAGGAAGTTTGCTCAGGGATAGTTTTTGGTGTTTAATCTGCTCCTGATTTTTAAAGAAGTGTCAAAGTCTGCTAACTAGGTTTTTATTCCTTCCAAGGGAAAGCCTTAAGTTCCTCCCAACCCAAATCTTCTAGTTCTGCCAAGAAGGAAATTGGTCTAATTACTCCAAGTTAAAGTTGTAATTGCCTTTCTACATTTTACGCCACGAGCCCCTGTCTTATTTCCACTCACTGTTAATGAAAACAGAAAGAAAAAGACACTTGGGCTGTTTGCCTCACCAGCTTTCTTTAATGCTGATTGTTGTCTGGAACCTGGAGTGCCTCTGCCTTGACTATCGCAGGAACAGATTCCCCATGTTTCTGCAGAATGTCACCCCTCACAGTGATTTTGTTGCAACGGCCAAAGAAGATATCTTAAATTTCCAAATGTCTAATCATTTTAATTTAGTAACTTTGCCTATTTTTTTAAGCGGTGATATATATGTAAGTCTATGAATTACTATAGTTAAAAGGGATTTCTTCACGATACCTTAGAGTTTTCAAAGAATATCAGTAATAGCAGAAATGTCTGTCAAAGATTTGCTTGCAAAATATGAAAAACAAAACTATACCTTGTCACAAACACACTGTAGCTACAACCCCCACAAACACACACAAAACATAAAAATATAAAAACAAACCAAATATGTGTTTATCTCTTTTCTGACTATAATTTTATATTTTATTAAATTTATAATTTTATAGTTTATATTTGGGACTGAAAAATACTGGGGTGGGGCAGGGGAAGCCCTAATAATCTCAACTGTTATCAGGGTTTGAAATGTCTCAAAAAGTCAAATTATAAAGATACAGAATTAACTAAGAAAATACATCATATAATCAGNCTACATTTTACGCCACGAGCCCCTGTCTTATTTCCACTCACTGTTAATGAAAACAGAAAGAAAAAGACACTTGGGCTGTTTGCCTCACCAGCTTTCTTTAATGCTGATTGTTGTCTGGAACCTGGAGTGCCTCTGCCTTGACTATCGCAGGAACAGATTCCCCATGTTTCTGCAGAATGTCACCCCTCACAGTGATTTTGTTGCAACGGCCAAAGAAGATATCTTAAATTTCCAAATGTCTAATCATTTTAATTTACTAACTTTGCTTATTTTTTTAAGCAGTGATATATGTGTAAGTCTATGAATTAGTATAGTTAAAAGGGATTTCTTCACGATATCTTAGAGTTTTCAAAGAACATCAGTAATAGCAGAAATGTCTGTCAAAGATTTGCTTGCAAAATATGAAAAACAAAACTAAACCTTGTCACAAACACACTGTAGCTACAACCCCCACAAACACACACAAAACATAAAAATATAAAAACAAACCAAATATGTGTTTATCTCTTTTCTGACTATAATTTTATATTTTATTAAATTTATAATTTTATAGTTTATATTTGGGACTGAAAAATACTGGGGTGGGGCAGGGGAAGCCCTAATAATCTCAACTGTTATCAGGGGTTTGAAATGTCTCAAAAAGTCAAATTATAAAGATACAGAATTAACTAAGAAAATACATCATATAATCAGCTTTCTGCATAACAATTTAATCAATGTGAAATATTATTTCCTCAAAAAGAAGACCCTAATATTTCCTTGGGATTTTTTTGTCCATCAATTTTTTTGCAATTTTCCTAAAAATAAATTTTATTGTCAATGTGCTCTTTTTTTAGAAGTGCACTACTGTATTTTTAGAGATTTATAATACAACCATTTTTATTCTGTGGAAAGACTGAAGTTAACATGGTTATTTTGAAAATATTCCTCAAAGTTAATCTAGGCATATTGTCTTTTCACTTAAAAGAAATGTCTGTATCATCTTAATCCTTATGATTTTAGGCACCACACAGTCTTTCTTAACTACCTTCTTATTGTCAGGATAATTCTTTTTTAAATAAAAATTGATTTATTTTAATTGGAGGTTAATTAATGCACAATACTGTATTGGTTCTGCCACACATCAACATGAATCCGCCACAGGTATACACGTGTTCCCCATCCTGAATCCCTCTCCCTCTCCCCTTCCCAGTGCACCAGCCCCAAGCATCCAGTATCATGTATCGAACCTGGACTGCNGATAATTCTTTTTTAAATAAAAATTGATTTATTTTAATTGGAGGTTAATTAATGCACAATACTGTATTGGTTCTGCCACACATCAACATGAATCCGCCACAGGTATACACGTGTTCCCCATCCTGAATCCCTCTCCCTCTCCCCTTCCCAGTGCACCAGCCCCAAGCATCCAGTATCATGTATCGAACCTGGACTGCTGATTTGTTTCATATATGATATTATACATGTTTCAATGCCATTCTCCCAAATCATCCCACCCTCTCCCTCTCCCACAGAGTCCAAAAGACTATTCTATACATCTGTGTATCTTTTGCTGTCTCGCATACAGGGTTATCGTTACCATCTAGTAAACAAGTTTGACCAGTGCACAGAACATATCAATAGTTTGGTATTTTGGCAATTTCCATTAAATATCATTTGTACTCCTTTTGTCCTTGTTGATCAAAACAAGATGGCCCACCGTTTCTCAATTCCTTCCTTCCTTGCAGTAGTACAGTCTCAATTTGATGGCCATTGTAAAAATATCCCAAATTATTGGACACAGTTCTAACACAATAAAATTCAGAGAAGCATTGGTTTTCTTGGTTGTAAAAATGAATATAAATATAAAAGATACGCTACCTTCATTAAACATGAAAAGATAATTTTGCCAAATGACTTATTACTCAACATCAATTATTATTATTCTTATTTTTTACCTTGAATGTGATTGTGGTTTTACTTATTTGGAACTCAATCATCATTCCCAATAAGTATCTAACTTTCCTTCTGCTTTTTTCGCTACTGAACCAGTCATTGACATTGCTCATTTGGAATACTGACAGTGCCTCCTTTCTTTTCACTCATGGTAACAACATTCTCATTTAATTCCTTGTTGAAACTCCTTAATCATGCTGTCTGACACCACTGTAGCAACTATTTCCAAACAAACAAACAAAAACCCAAAAATAATTGCTAAAATTTATTGTTAGCCTTCAAGATGAAACAGACTCAATTCTTTCCTTCTCATGTTAAAAAGCCAATGTTTAAAAAGCTTAAATTTCTAGTCTACCCTATTACACTGAATATTCAATATTTATAAATAAATGCATGCAATGAGTTGACTCACTGGAAAAGACTCCGATGCTGGGAGGGATTGAGGGCAGGAGGAAAAGGGGTCGACAGAGGATGAGATGGCTGGATGGCATCACCAACTCGATGGACGTGAATCTGAGTGAACTCCAGGAGNATTGGGGGCAGGAGGAAAAGGGGTTGACAGAGGATGAGATGGCTGGATGGCATCACCAACTCGATGGGCGTGAGTCTGAGTGAACTCCGGGAGTTGGTGATGGACAGGGAGGCCTGGCGCACCGCGATTCATGGGGTCACAGAGAGTCCGACACGACTGAGTGACTGAACTGAACTGAATAAATAAAAGTGTTACATTATATATCTACTTCCTTATCTCCCATTCAATTCTCAAGTCCCTAAAATCTGCTTTTGTCTTTATCTTGAGTGAGTTATACCCCTCAACAGAATAAACCTAACAGGCATGTTTTAGTTATGTCATATTTTATATATCCATTACATATAACATTTTTAGTCACTTTCGTTATGTTTCACATTGAATATTTAAAAGATGGCAGAAGTTTCTTCCACTACACATGCTCTTCTAGAACTTCGCTATTTCCCATCAAGGGATGGAGTCTAATCCTCCATTTTAATCTGAAGGAGCCTGTAACCAGTTAGAACCAATGGAAGTGACACTATTTGACTTCTGACGTTAAATCATAGAAGGCATTATAAGTGGCTTATTAAGCTGGAACACTTGCACTAGGACCCTCTGCCACAGTATAAGTCACCCCACTGTTCTGAAACTGTATTGCAGTAAGCAAGTCGAAACTGTTCATATGAAGAGATCCCTTGGAGAAACTTTGATACTAAATGAACAGAGAGAGAGAGATGGATTATAACAATATCTTCCAGATGCTGTTTTTCCAGCCATCACATAACCACAACTAAGTCAGAGATCTTCAGCCAAAAGCATAAAGCCAAGGCTTCCCCAAATTCATGACACACAATCTTAGGAAGTAGTGGAAGATGGGTGCTGTTTTAAGCACTCAAATAATTGGGATACTCCTTCAAAGTGCTTACTTTCTTAACTTCTAGGTTCTGATTACTCTAAACATACTCTTATTTTTCTAATATTCTTTTTCAGGCTACACTACTTCATTCTTCTTAAATTCTGATTTTCCATTGTGTTGTTTTCTGTGGTTCTGACCTCAGCTAGTATCACCCTATTCCATGGTTTCATTTATCAAATATAACTGATGGTTATTCTCAAATCTCTCCTGAAGTTTCAGACTAAATTTCCAAAGGTCCATTGAATGCACATTTATAAACATATATATATATATTTTATTCTATATACTATATACTATAATGTATAGTATATACATAATACTCCAGACCAAAATCATCATCTCCATTGCTCTTTAAATTGTCTCTCCTTTTTTGAATGTAATATCAAAAATGATGTGTATAGTATCATCATTTATCCAATTTCAAAAGGCAGAAAATAGTGAATCATCTTTTTAGTTCTATTCCCAATAACTCATCTTCCCATATTGAAATCAGGCACTGATTCCTTGTGTTTTTCTACATATTTTCCTTACCTTTAGTCATTGTCATGATCACTAATATAATATTGTATCTCAGAGAAAAATCTGATCTCTCATATTTTGTGGAAAAAAAAAAAAAAAGCACTTTAAGAGTCATTAAACTTGCCTCACCCTGCCCATACAAGCTGCAGGCTAAATTTCTTAGCCACCAATCAACACGTTCAGAAGATCTAAAAGATCTCACATTTAATTCAACACTCTCTGTTTAGGCGACAGATGTGTTAGAGTGTCTATAGAAGACCCTGAGAGTCTTAGGGGTGAATAACTTTGAAAAGTTTAAATTCTAGGTACTCCATTCCCTGAAAAATGGCCATCCCTCTTTTTACTGAAGGCTATAGCATAAAACACCTTTCCCAAACAGTTCCATTCTTAGCTCTTGCTTTACCCTCATGCTTATTCCTATATGCTCCAGTATTACCCTTTTTATAGGTTGTGCATTCAGTTGTGTCCAACTCTTGGCAGCCCCATGGACTGCAGTCTGTTAAGTTCCTCTGCCAGTGGAATTTTCCAGGCAAGAATAGCAAGAATACAGGAGTCGGGTGTCATTTCCTACTCCAGGGGATCTTCCAGACCCAGGAATCAAAGCCACATCTCTTGTGTCTCTTGCATTGTCATGCAGATTCTTTATCACTAGTGCCATCTGGAAACTCACCTTTTATATAACTCTAGCCTAAGATTCAGTACTTGTCCTCACATGTGCCTTTTCCTTTCATTAGACTGGGCTCCTCAAGAGCATCACTGAATATTTTCCCCACTCTTCCTACTGGGCCTTTAGCCGATTAATTTTAAGCCTAAAATTTAGAAGGAAAATAAGTGCTTTTTGAATAATAAATTGATCAATGAAGGACTAATACATGTTTGTATTCTATTTAGGATATTTGGCAAACAGAATTCTCCTCTAAAATATATGGAGAATATTTTTCTCTTAAATATGATTTAGGTAATTGGTGACATTTTCTAGTAAGTATTCTTGCTGGGAATATCAAGAGGAGATGTTACAAATAATTCAAAGAGGAGTTGTCTTAAGTAATATACCTCAGAGGTGGGAAAATTGATTCTTAAAAGGAAGTAAGCAAATTTCTTTGAAGCTCTAGAATAGAAGAATACTCATTAAAATACCTAAATTAAAATATAAGGAAGATAAAAGGGGCTATTTCAGGAAATTACTAGCATGTACGTTCTGATTCCTGGTAGTGGTGGTGGTGGTTTAGTCGCTAAGTCCTGTCCGACTCTTGCGACCCATGGACTGTAGCCTGCCAGGTTCTTCCCTCCATGGGATTCTCCAGGCAGGAACACTGGAGTGGGTTGCCATTTCCTTCTCCAGGGGATCTTCCTGACCCAGGGATAGAACCCAGGTCTCCTGGATTGCAGGCAGACTCTTTACCAACTAAGCTATAAGGTAAGTCCTGGTAGTAGTAGGCACAAAATAAAAACTGGTTATTATCATGAGAAATACTTTACTGCTTTTCTTTGCTTCACATATAATGAGAAACATTTTATAGAGAATAAGTGAAAATCCTAAACAATGTCAGCCATACAATCACATCAAGAGGAAAGGAGAGCGACATCAAGAGTAAAATAAAATAAGAACGAGGATTTTCTATCATCACAGTTATACAAAAACACGGTAGAAGAGATATATTAGCAGCAGCAAATAACATAAGATTTCTTCACATAACATATGTGAAGAAACCTGAGATTTCCTGCACTGCCAATAAATTCAATAAACTGCTTTGTGGGTGCAAAAAAAAAATCAATATACTTCTTCATTAAGAAGAGTATNCTATTTATCAATTTAGTTTCCATAAATGTGACTAAATCCACTATCTGCTTCATAGCTTCTTATAAAGTTTAAATGAGTTAGGATGTGTAAAGCATGTGGCTCATGGCACTTGGTTGCTGTTGTTCAGTCACTAAGTTGTATCTGACACTTTGAAAACCCATGGACTGCAACACAACAGACTTCCCTGTTCTTCACTGTCTCTCAGGATTTGCTCAAATTCATGTCCTTTGAGTCAGTGACGCTATGTAAGTGAAGTTGTTGTGATTTTGTTGACTTAATCATTAATAATGTTGTTTTGTATAATAATTACAAACATATCAGGTTTCAGTCTAACAGGAAAATGTTAGTTCAGTTTAACAGGAAAATGTTAGTTCAATCTAACAGGAAAATGTTGCATAGAAATGTAAAGGAAATTAAGATAATATTGAATTTAAAATTAAATCTGATAATATAAAAATCCAGAAATTGCCAAATACTTCCAAGGTCAAGGTTACAGATTTTCTGCAGAGTTTGTTATCTAACCAGTAACATCCCTAATAAAAGAGGAAAGCNAGGAAAATTTTGCATAGAAATGTAAAGGAAATTAAGATAATATTGAATTTAAAATTAAATCTGATAATATAAAAATCCAGAAATTGCCAAATACTTCCAAGGTCAAGGTTACAGATTTTCTGCAGAGTTTGTTATCTAACCAGTAACATCCCTAATAAAAGAGGAAAGCATTTAAAAGTTGGCCGCATGCTTTCTCCAGAGGTAGTAAAATTAATTAGGGAGATGTGCAGGCTGCTGATTCATTTGATTATGTGTTTCTACCTAAAGTGCAAAATTTCCCTGCTAGGTCTGTTGCCTAAAGGAGTTTTGGTTGATTCATCACCTCTTTCACTCAGAGGGTTGATCATTGTAAATGACTTTATTGACCCGTGGCTTGGTTCAGCATCATATGCTCCAGTGAACCAAGCAATAAACAGCTGCTAAGTGCAGGTGAGAAGTTGTCATGGAAAATTCAAGGACTGAATCAGCGTTCTTTCTGCCATCAGGCTCTTGAGCTGTCACAGATTTCTGAATTTCTTGTTTGACAGGTATGATTTTTAGAGGTCCTTGTCCTAGAAGAATATATTTTCCTATGGACTTTCATGACTTTTAGATAGTCATAGAGGCACTATATTTTCAGAATCTGTATTCCAAATTCCTGGATCCACAGTCATAATTATACTACATTTTAAATAGTATATTGGTTGTCAGTGGAAATCTCAAATGAAATACAATTTGATAGAATAATATTGAAGGGTTGAAATAGCATTATAAAAATCACCTTGTCTTTAAACACTGTTAAATGTTTGAATATCTTTAAACATTGCAAAAAGAAAGAAAATAAATATCCATTAAATAGAGAAGTGATGTGAAGTCATTCAGTCGTGTTCGACTCTTTGCGACCCCATCAGGTTCCACTGACCATGGGATTCTCTAGGCAAGAATACTGGAGTCGGTTACCATTTCCTTCTCCAGTTAAAAAGAGAAATCAAAGGTAATTCAACAACTGAGGGATCCAGAGTAGGGATATCTCATCAGTCACCAGCTCCTTCCTTTCACTAAGTAGCCTTGACAGATTCCCCTAGTTAGAAAAGGCCTGATGTTCAGGACAACTCTTCTACCTAAAGCTGATTTATCTATCTCCTCCACTAGAGTAACTTGGAGATGGATTCACTTTTACTGTTGTCCAAGGCATATAGAAAATATTTCACAAGTAGGTGAATGGATAGAAAATAAATTCTAAAAAAAAAAAAAAAAAAAAAATCAGAATAAAGAGAATTGAAAAGTAAATTACATTTTGGGAGAAAACATTTACAAAAAAAAAAAAAAAACTCATGAACAATTGATATCTAAACTGTACAGAGAACTATCAAAACCTCAACAATTAGAAAACACGAACCTGATTAGAAAATGGGCCAAGCCTCAAATAGACATCTCACCAAAGAAGACAGACAGATGCCAAAGAAGCATATGAAAAGAAAGTCCACATCATGCGTCATCAGGGAATTGTAAATTAAAACAAGATACCCACTCCCCACATACTAGAAAGGCCAAAATGTAAACACTGGAAACACCAAATGCTGGAGAGAATTTGGAGCAACACAAACTGTCATCGATTGATGGGAACAATGCAGAATGGTACAGCCACTTTGGAAGAGAGTTTGGACATTCCTTACAAATTGAAACCATTCTTAACCATAGAATCCAGCAAATGAGTTGGAAATTTATGTTTACATATAAACTGCACAGGGCTGTTTATAGCAACTTTATTCATAAATATCAAACTTTGGAAAAAAACATGGGGTGCTTGAAAATGTGAATGGGTAAATAAATAGTGATATATTCAGAAAATGGAATCATTCAGTGCAAAAGAATTGAGCTACCAAGTTTTGAAAAGATATGGAGGAATCTTCAATGCAGACTGCTAAGTGAAAGAAGCCGATCTTAAAAGGTTACCTACTATTATGATTCCAAATTTGTGACCTTTTTGTAAAGGTAAAACTATAGAGACAATAAAAAAGATTAGTAGTTGCCATGAGTTCGGAGGGAGGGATGAACAGGTGAAGCAGAAAGGATTTAAATGGAAAAAACAGATATGTATGTATATATATTATATATATATAGTAAAAGATAATTCACTTAGTCTAAGCAATTCCAGTTGAATAAAATTATACACACAACTCATTTATTCATTCTTACATTGTAATATCTTTATTATTTATCTTTTCAGTTTTCAAAAAACTTAAAATGACTCCTTGCCTTTTATAGCTGAAAACACGATTCTATGATACTGTGTTAACACTTGTACCACAAGTTTCAAATTAAGTTGTCTCTTATACACAGAAGGGGATGCAATGATTTTTACAATGATACTCAAAGGTTTTGTGAAAAAAAAATAGATGTTAGTTAAAAAATTAAGACTCTTATATAAACTGGAGATCTATAATACAAAAGAAAACAGGTGACCTACTGTGAACATTCACAAATCCGAAGGGTAAAGGAATTTGGTGGCAATTGATTTTTCAATCATAAGAGTTAATACATGTTATAAACTCTTGAAAGTAGGAAGAGAAATTAGTATCAAGAGTTTTAGAACTGCTAGGGGACAAGGAGCAGTATGAATTTATTGCTATACATGAAGGAATATAGGTATTATTTTTCAATAATGCCTGAGGAATCTTCCTAGAATCAGAGAAGGGCAATATTTGAGGAAACACTTTGGAAAAGGCTTAAGTACTTCAGCTATTAAGTAAAATGTAAAACAGTCTTATTAGTTAACATTTTAATAATATGAAATATATAAAGGCATAGTTGCCAAGATTAATTCAAGCCAGAATACTTTATATAAAAATATTAAAAGACATACTGGTACCATCTAATAAAAAATAATACAATAGATTTGAAGGTGTAGAATAACTAAGTTTGTTAGTACTTCTCAATCTTCAATATGCCTATGAATCACTTGTAGATTATTAAAATGTAGATACTAATTCAGCTGACTTTGCTGTATTTCTAACATTTTTAACAAGCTCCTGGTAAACGTCAATCCTACTGGTACACAAGTCATACCTTGAGTAGAAAAAGGCTTTTAACATGATCAACTGATTACTCTATAATATATGGAAAACATAAATTCAAAAGTGGCAGGAAAGTCTGACTTCACCATGAATTGATCATTAGCGTACGACTGTTTAGTATAAGAACAAAAACACATGCGACTCTGCAACAACAACAAAAAATGTTTTTATTTTCTAATATCATTCAGTTGAAAAATAGGACTCAGGGTGGAGTAGGGCAAAGCACAATGGGATCAGTAAAAATGTTTCTCATGTTAGGTTTCTGAAAGCATATATAAGATTGTATTCTCTAAACAGTCAGTCACTCAATTGTGTCTGACTCTTTTCAACCCCATGGATGTTGGCCCACCAGGCTCCTCTGACTGTGGGATTCTCTAGGCAAGAATACGCAAGAACACTAGAGTGGGTTGCCATTCCCTTCTCCAAGGGATCTTCCTGATCCAGGGATCAAGCCCAGGTCCTGTGCATTGCAGACAGATGCTTTACCATCTGAGCCACCAGGGAAGCCACTAAACACATTAACAGTGTCCAAACGTTGCAAGCTAAAATATTCTAGACACACTTTTCCGTGTTTGATCAGCATTTTAGAGCACTGTTTTTATCTTGAACAAAACAGATATGTTCTTTTACATTTTTTGCTTATCTATAGCTAGGTTTTGAATGTTCCTTTAATTTTCTTCCATTTAATTATGGGCAATCATTTCAACTTTTTTTTTAAATAAATAAATGACATTGAAAAAAGAAGCTATTTATATGCTAGTGAATATTTTTTTAATTAGTGTTCACTGGGTTTGAAAATCTTTTGCTGTTGCAGTTCAGATACCCAGTCACAAGCTTAAATCGAACAGCTGGTTGTGGCAGATCTAAAGTATGCTTAGCATGTTTAAAATACTCACTGGTATGTTGAGAAAGTTCTACTGCTTTAGGCAACTCATTTATTTATATTAGATCTAGTATAGCAACGGTCCCAGCAGAGCCCCTGGAACTTCTGTTATTAGCCAAAACAAAATGGAATGCCAACCTAACTCAGGTTGAAATCTGAAATTTAAAAGCTAGTAGAGAGGCCTATATCCAATATATTTGTCCCATATTCTCCAACTGAAGAAATAATCCAAGCACATGTATTCTATTATTATTAACATTTAAGGTAATGTCAGAACCTTTGGCTAAGTCAGATCATATTATCTCACTAATTGAAAACATTTAAAGACTTATTCACAAAATTTATCTTCCTTCAAGTACCATACATAGTATACTTTGGTAATCAATTTGCCTATTTCTCTATGACCAATAGCCCCTGTATCCTCTTAAAGACCCTACATCCCAGTCAAGCTGGCTACCTGCACTTTTCCCAGCCCTCCATAATCCCACAATATCCCCCTACCCTCAGTTCTTTCAGGAATTTTTTTCTTACCATTTTACAGACAATTGAAACATTACATTCTCTAGGATACTTTTTCAGAATGAAGGGAAAATAAAACAAAAACAGTAACTGATTTCTTCTTTATTATCTCACATTTTGCAAAGCATCTTGCACTAAAAAATGTTTTTAGCCATTGTTCATGCTGTATTATATTTTCCATTTTGGATTTGAAGAAATCCACCAAAATTTTTATTTGGCTCTCCCCCATATACTATTGTTATTTTAAGGGTCAGAAATCTTGCCATGGTTTATTTTTATGTCAAGTATACTTTCAGAAATTAGGGAAAGGTTGACAGAGTGAGTTAACAGAACAACTGAGACCCCTATGATTCTAATTTAGATCAAAATGGCATATACCATCTGACTACCATGATCTCTGAATTTGGTGGATCACCCTGTATTTTGAAAATTAGCAACAGTTCAGAGACAAAAAGCAACTTTTCAAGGATTGATATTTTCTTCTTTTAGTATGGTTACTCTAGAAAGTGGCTGTAGGTTTGTTTGTTTGTATGAAGCCAGTTTGGAGGGAAATTTACAATGGAAATTTCATGCAGTGTGTTTGGTCTTCCCTCAAAGGAACCCACCAACCCTGTCAATCAAGCTGTTCCAGATATGTGAAGCAGCCTTGTTTGAGAACTCGAGTCAGAGGCCAGGCCACTCCACTGTGAGTTTAAGTCATCTTTCTGGCCACAAACATAAATTGTGTTGTTAGGACTAAATATATTGAGTACAATTTTAGGAACAGCATAATCTTTTGACCAAGAGCAAAGCTACCAGAAGATAAAAATATGCTGATTAGTAATTAGTTCCTGCTGTTCTTTGGTCATATGACCATCTCAACCTTGTCAGTTATCTCCTTGACTTTTATGCCTCTGGAATCCCTCCATTTGATACACTGATATCAGGGCACTCATCTCAATAGTAAGAGATGAAAAATCAATGGTGACATCTCCCACCCTGTTCGAACTGTTGTGGACAGTACCTGAAAGCTTTTCAAGTGGTCCTTGACATGTCTGGTAGCATTACCTCATATTGAGTTTTGACTGCCTTTTTGAAGAGGGTATCCTCTAAGTCCTTTCGATGGAAGTGATGTGGAAGAGAGAAGGCAGAGAGCTTGCACATAATAAACCCATCCTAACTTTCCTCTAAGCTTTTGAACCCTTTCTTCTATTTTATTATAAGTAAGTTGTAACATTTCAACCTCCTTGAATTTAGATCACTGCTAGTAAGCATTTCAATCAACCTACCAATTCACTGAGTGCTGCTTCCAGATGTATAATCAAATCTATTAAATGAGGAATGTATTAGGTTCATCCGTATTGAGAAATCCAGGCTTCCCAGGTGACTCTAGTAGTAAAGAACCTTCCTGCCAATTCAGGAGACAAAAGAGACATGGGTTTAATCCCTGGTCGGGAAGATCCCCTGAAGGAAGTGATGGCAACCCACTCCAGTATTCTTGCCTGGGGAATTCCATGAACACAGGAGCCTGGAAGGATACAGTCTATGGGATCACAAAGAGTCAGACAAGACTGAAGCAACTTAGCATGCACACGTGCCTATTGATAAATTCAGCACCATCCACCATTATATTTTGTCATTCTTTGTCTAAATTTCTTATAGCACAATATCTGACATATTTCTTGGTTTTTTGCTGGTAGCAGCAAAATCCTGAAATTATTTTGTGGAGGCTTTTGAATTATGATGTTGGAAAAGACACTTGAGAGTCCCTTGGACTGCAAGGATATCAAACCAATCAAGAATTCCCCAGGCTGGAGTAAGTAGCCAAAATCCAGGGGATTTTCTCAACCCAGGGATTGAACTTGGGTCTCCTGCACTGTAGGCAGATTTTTTACTGTGTGAGTCACCAGATNGCTTTTGAATTATGATGTTGGAAAAGACACTTGAGAGTCCCTTGGACTGCAAGGATATCAAACCAATCAAGAATTCCCCAGGCTGGAGTAAGTAGCCAAAATCCAGGGGATTTTCTCAACCCAGGGATTGAACTTGGGTCTCCTGCACTGTAGGCAGATTTTTTACTGTGTGAGTCACCAGATAAATGCCATTTATGGAAAAGACCATGTTAAATTCAAGAGAACGGTGACATGGTCTTTTAAATCTAAAACTTTTACTTTAGTTTTGAGATTATCTTCATATATTATTCATGCAATATTTAAAAATTAGCCAAATGAAATGAATAAGCACATGGATAGTAAAGTAACAATAAATAAATACATTTTGCCTATACAAACTTTTTTTGTTTTAATATGCTATCTAGGTTAATCTTAGCTTTTCTGTCAAGGAGCAAGCATCTTTTAATTTCATGGCTGCAGTCACTATCTGTAGTGATTTTGGAGGCCAAAAAATGTCTCTGCCACGAAGTTATGTGACCAGATGCCATGATCTTAGTTCTCTGAATGTTGAGCTTTAAGCCAACTTTTTCACTATCCTCTTTCACTTTCAACAAGAAGCTCTTTAGTTCTTCTTCTCTTTCTTGCCACAAGGGTGGTGTCATCTGCATATCTGAAGTTATTGCTATTTCTCCTAGAAATCTTGATTCCAGCTTGTGCTTTATCCAGCCCAGCATTTCACATGAGGCATATTAGTTAAATAAGCAGGGTGATAATATATAGCCTTGACGTACTCCTTTTCCTATTTGAAACCAGTGTGTTGTTCCATGTCCAGTTTTAACTGTTGCTTCTTGACCTGCATAGAGATTTCTCAGGAGTCAGGTAAGGTGTCTGGTATTCCCATCTCTTTAACAGTTTTCCATTTTGTGGTGATCCACACAGTCAAAGGCTTTGGTAAGTAGAAGTATATGTTTTTCTGGAACTCTCTTGCTTTGTGAATGATCCAGTGGATGTTCACAATGGATGTTGATCACTCCAGATGTTCAAGCTGGATTTAGAAAAGGCAGAGGATCCAGAGGTCAAATTGCCAACATCTGTTGGATCATCAAGAAAGCAAGAAAGTTCCAGAAAAACATCTTCTGTGTTACTTAAGTCATTTAAATTCAAAAATGTGTCATCAAGAATCCTGACTCTTTACCACCCCATGTATTGCAGTGCTTCAGGCTTCTTTGTCCTTCACTGTTTCCTGGAGTTTGCTCAAACTCATGTCTGTTGAGTCAGTGATGCCATTCAAACATCTTATACTCTGCAGCCCCTTTCTCCTCCTGCCAGCAATCTTTCCCAGCATCAAGGTCTTTGCCAATGAGTCATCACTTTGCATCAGTGATCATCCAAAGTACTGGAGCTTCAACTTCAGCATCAGATATTTGGGAGTAAATTTGTTACCTAAACTGCAATTGTAACATGGAGAAATAGGCAAAAACCTAAGATATGCAGATGATACCACTCTAATGGCAGAAAGTAAAGAGTAACAAAAGATCCTCTTGATAAGGGTGAAAGAAGAGAGTGAAAAAGCTAGCCTAAAACTCAGCTTTCAGAAAATTAACATCATGGCATCCAGTCCATCACTTCATGGCAAAATAAGGGGAAAGAGTGGAAACAGTAACAGATTTTCTTTTATTGGGCTCTAAAATCACTGTAGATGGTGACTGCAGCCATGAATTTAAAAGACATTTGCTCCTTGGAAAAAAAGGTATGACAAACCTAAACAGTATATTTAAAAGCAGAGACCTCACTTTGCAGACAAAAGTCCATATGGTCAAAGCTATGGTTTTTCCAGTAGTCATATAGGAATATGAGAGTTGGACCACAAAGAAGTCTGAGTGCTGAAGAACTGATGCTTTCAAATTGTGGTGCTGGAGAAGTTACTCTTGAGAATTCCTTGGACAGCAAGGAAATCAAACCAGTCAATCCAAAAGGAAATCAACCCTGAATATTCATTAAAAGGACTGACGCTGAAGCTGAAACTCCCGTACTTTGGCCACTTGATGCAAAGAACTGACTCATTGGAAAAGACCCTGATGCTGGGAAAGACTGAAGACAGGAGGAGTAGGGGACGACAGAGGATGAGATGGTTAGATGGCATTACCAACTCAATGGACAAGAGTTTGAGCAATCTCTGGGAGTCGGTGATAGACAACAAAGCCTGGTGTGCTGCAGTCTGTGGGGTCACAAATAATTGTTGGACACTACTGAGCGACTGAACTGAAGTGATAAGTTAGCTCCTCCCAGGTCAGTTTTTCTTGTATCCTTTGAGTGCTTGCTGAGTTCTAGAAGACCTCTGATTCTAATTATGGGTCAGGGTTAAATAAGGTCTAAATAAGGGTTGGTAGACTCTTGAGGAAAGTGGACAGATTTTGCATAGCAAGTCCATCAGGTGGATTACTGTGGGATCTTCAAGCAAGATAAATCTAGTCTCCTCAAACAGAAAAAGAAAGACTTTTCTTTTTTGCTAAGGAAAGAGGTTTAGAGAAACTCAGAGTATAATCTTTATCAGCCTAATCCAAACCCACTCAGATGGCTTTTGAAATTTTCTGATTTTCTTGCAATGCTATGATTTA
This sequence comes from Neotragus moschatus, assembly GCA_006410615.1. NCBI lineage: Eukaryota > Metazoa > Chordata > Mammalia > Artiodactyla > Bovidae > Neotragus > Neotragus moschatus. Next base: position 216,751 of record SJYA01002514.1, on the reverse strand, counting down.
ATAATTTAAAGTCATGAGCTTTTGTTTATGGTTTGTTTGTCTGAAAGGTCTCATGTATTAAAATAATTATTCCATCTTATAGCTTTGCAATCAGCACCAAATAGTGAGGACAGTTATGACTTGGCTTCAAGATCTTTGCTTCTTTCCTTCATCACAAGTAAACATATTTGGTTATTTAGTTAATTTGTAAGTTACAGATTACTAGAGATTTCTAGTGTTCTATTTACCTCTAGCAAATGGTTCACTATTATGCCATGGCCAAGGACATAATCAAATCAGTATCTTGGACCCAACATTACTATCCTACACCATTTCTATTTTCAACTCTTCTGGTATCAGCTTCTTCAGACAGCATTGAGAAAGGAGAATAGAAACCATAACNTCCTGGAGTTTGCTCAAACTCATGTCTGTTGAGTCAGTGATGCCATTCAAACATCTTATACTCTGCAGCCCCTTTCTCCTCCTGCCAGCAATCTTTCCCAGCATCAAGGTCTTTGCCAATGAGTCATCACTTTGCATCAGTGATCATCCAAAGTACTGGAGCTTCAACTTCAGCATCAGATATTTGGGAGTAAATTTGTTACCTAAACTGCAATTGTAACATGGAGAAATAGGCAAAAACCTAAGATATGCAGATGATACCACTCTAATGGCAGAAAGTAAAGAGTAACAAAAGATCCTCTTGATAAGGGTGAAAGAAGAGAGTGAAAAAGCTAGCCTAAAACTCAGCTTTCAGAAAATTAACATCATGGCATCCAGTCCATCACTTCATGGCAAAATAAGGGGAAAGAGTGGAAACAGTAACAGATTTTCTTTTATTGGGCTCTAAAATCACTGTAGATGGTGACTGCAGCCATGAATTTAAAAGACATTTGCTCCTTGGAAAAAAAGGTATGACAAACCTAAACAGTATATTTAAAAGCAGAGACCTCACTTTGCAGACAAAAGTCCATATGGTCAAAGCTATGGTTTTTCCAGTAGTCATATAGGAATATGAGAGTTGGACCACAAAGAAGTCTGAGTGCTGAAGAACTGATGCTTTCAAATTGTGGTGCTGGAGAAGTTACTCTTGAGAATTCCTTGGACAGCAAGGAAATCAAACCAGTCAATCCAAAAGGAAATCAACCCTGAATATTCTTTAAAAGGACTGACGCTGAAGCTGAAACTCCCGTACTTTGGCCACTTGATGCAAAGAACTGACTCATTGGAAAAGACCCTGATGCTGGGAAAGACTGAAGACAGGAGGAGTAGGGGACGACAGAGGATGAGATGGTTAGATGGCATTACCAACTCAATGGACAAGAGTTTGAGCAATCTCTGGGAGTCGGTGATAGACAACAAAGCCTGGTGTGCTGCAGTCTGTGGGGTCACAAATAATTGTTGGACACTACTGAGCGACTGAACTGAAGTGATAAGTTAGCTCCTCCCAGGTCAGTTTTTCTTGTATCCTTTGAGTGCTTGCTGAGTTCTAGAAGACCTCTGATTCTAATTATGGGTCAGGGTTAAATAAGGTCTAAATAAGGGTTGGTAGACTCTTGAGGAAAGTGGACAGATTTTGCATAGCAAGTCCATCAGGTGGATTACTGTGGGATCTTCAAGCAAGATAAATCTAGTCTCCTCAAACAGAAAAAGAAAGACTTTTCTTTTTTGCTAAGGAAAGAGGTTTAGAGAAACTCAGAGTATAATCTTTATCAGCCTAATCCAAACCCACTCAGATGGCTTTTGAAATTTTCTGATTTTCTTGCAATGCTATGATTTAATAATTTAAAGTCATGAGCTTTTGTTTATGGTTTGTTTGTCTGAAAGGTCTCATGTATTAAAATAATTATTCCATCTTATAGCTTTGCAATCAGCACCAAATAGTGAGGACAGTTATGACTTGGCTTCAAGATCTTTGCTTCTTTCCTTCATCACAAGTAAACATATTTGGTTATTTAGTTAATTTGTAAGTTACAGATTACTAGAGATTTCTAGTGTTCTATTTACCTCTAGCAAATGGTTCACTATTATGCCATGGCCAAGGACATAATCAAATCAGTATCTTGGACCCAACATTACTATCCTACACCATTTCTATTTTCAACTCTTCTGGTATCAGCTTCTTCAGACAGCATTGAGAAAGGAGAATAGAAACCATAACAGAAAGTTAACAGATACTCTGGAAGACTGAAAACACAAGAAGACAACAGTGAGGTAAGAAAGATAGTAAGTGCTGAAAGCAGCTACCACCCTTAAGGCTGGGGGAACAAAGGAGAATTTCTGGGTTCTTTTTCTACGATCTTTCAGATTCAAGTAAATGCTTTTTAAAAGAGACAGGAACGAACCTTTAATTTACACTCTGTCTTGAAGTATTTCTCCCACGTCTTTTTTTTTTTTTAACAAAGAACTTTGAAATATTTTGTTTTGTAAGAACAGCTTATTACAGCTTACTACTTATTAAAGATATAAGAAACCTAAAACACGGAGGAGGAGATCCTGGGGTGAGGGGAAGGGGTCTGCCTGCCTGTGCCTAGTGCTCCACTGAGGGGGACAAGGAAGCCAGTTCTGTGAGAATTGGAATCAGCAGGATATGGGTGGTGCTGAGGTGAAGAGCAGTGTGAGGTAATACTGTCAAGAAGAGAAAAAAAAAAAAAAAAAAGGAAAGGAAGAGGCTTTCTTTCATTTTCCTGCCTTCCAACTCCCTCTAGTACTGCCTTAGGGAACATGATAGAAAGCAATCTAGGAAAAGAAAAATGTTGTTTCAACAGCCACCATCCACATTAGAGGGTAAGCAGGGTCACATCTGCAGTTAAAAATACAATAATTTCATTACTGACATGAGTTTCCTCACAGTCTCCCAGTGGGGAGTCCCTAACATATTTTTTATTCATCTGTCTAGCCACTCGAATAGTTAAGAATAAATTCTCATGCCTATTAGCTNAAAGAAAAATGTTGTTTCAACAGCCACCATCCACATTAGAGGGTAAGCAGGGTCACATCTGCAGTTAAAAATACATTAATTTCATTACTGACATGAGTTTCCTCACAGTCTCCCAGTGGGGAGTCCCTAACATATTTTTTATTCATCTGTCTAGCCACTCGAATAGTTAAGAATAAATTCTCATGCCTATTAGCTTCCCAGCAATGTTTCTTGAATGACTGAGTGAATGATAGTAAGAAAGCCGCTTTAAATTCCCTTTTCAAGCAATGTGGATTCAGAAGCATTTAATGCACATCAACCCTGCTATTGTTCTTATGCCTGTGATTATGTCAATCACTTTTCTAAGTTTTTACCCATATGATTTTATTGAACCCTTGGATTATCTCTACAAGGTAAATGCCATGATCTTCCTTCTTATAAAAGTGTGTGAAACTCAGGCTTATGAATATTCAAAACGAAAGCCAAAACACACACACATACACACACACACACACACACACACACACACCCCTCTTCTCTCAATTTGGAGCATAAGAGAGGCATTATAACATAGTGTTTTTATAAATATATTCCAGTGATAGAAAGACCTGAATTCGAAATTCAAGCTCTCTGTTTCTCTTTTTTCCTCTATCACACGAATTTCAAAATTGGGCTTCAGAAATTTTTTCGAAGAAACCTCCAGTGTTCTTTCTTGGCAAAAATGTTGTTGCTTTGAGTCAAAGTATTCTGTCCTTGGTACAAACAGTTTATCAAGGAGTATTCTTGGCAAAGAACTGGTCCGTTCTCTAGTTCCAAGCCAAGAAGTTAAAGTCATATTGATTTATGACTGAAGCATTCAATAACTATATGGCAAAATGATACCCTGAGTATTTCTACCAGCCAGCAAGTAAACTGTATGAAAAAGAAAATTAAAAGCACACAAAAATTATTAAGTGAATGTCCAAAAAGGGTATCTCAGAATAAGTTAATTTACAAGAAGAATATATGCCAAGAGACATATCCACACACAGAAGAGAAGATGGTGACAGAAAGCAATGGCACTGTAAGTACCTTTTTCCTATCTGTCCTTTTGCAGGACCTTTAAACATCTTAAGAGACCAGTGGTTTTATTTAGGCTTCAAGTAGACCTTGATCTGTACGTTGTTTCGAGAGACCTTCCAAAATTTAATTTGCATGTTAGCAAAATAGTCCAGTTGCTTGGCTCTACTTTCAGTACATTTTAAATTCAAATCAATGCCCCAAAAGGAAACATAAACAAATCTCCAGCTTGTATTCTGCCTTAAAGTGCTTTCTTTTACCAAATACCTTAAATTTTGTTTCCTGAGGGGTATCTAATAGTACATACTGTATAATGACCCTGTGTTTATCCATAGCATTTTCTATCTGTAAGAGACATATACGTAGACATATATTAGCTTGTCTGTATATGTACACATATACAAGCTAATGTATGTTAGCTTGTCTGTATATGTATACATATACATATATTAGCTTGTCTGTATATGTACACATATACAAGCTAATATATGTTAGCTTGTCTGTATATGTATACATATACAAGTTAGTATATGTCCACGTATATGTCTCTTACAGATAGAAAATGCTATGGATAAACACAGGGTCATTATACAGTATGTACCTTACCTTCATGTAGGGCTTCCTCCATGGCTCAGTGGGTAAAGATTCTGCCTGCAACACAGGAGACACAGGTTCAATCCCTGGGTCAGGAAGATCCCCTGGAGAAGGAAATCCGGTATTCTTGCCTGGAAAATCCCATGGACAGAGAAGCCTGACAGGCTACAGTCCATGGGGTAACAGAGTCAGATACAGTGAGCAACTAACACATACATACCTTCATGTAAGAGCTTCCCTGGTGGCTCAGAGGTAAACATCAGCTCAGAGGTGGCTCAAACAGTAAACAATCTGTCTGCAGTTTGGGAGACCCCGGTTCAATCCCTGGGTGGGGAAGATCCCCTAGAGAAGGAAATGGCAACCCACTCCAGTATTCTTGACTAAATAAGCCCATGGATAGACCATAGGGTTGCAAAGAGTCAAACACAAATGAGCAACTAGCACTTTCACCTACCTTCATGCAAGGATTAGCACATGAGAACTTTTCACCAAATGGAATGCCCCTCTTTTTTTTTTTTTTAATTAAAAGAAAGGAGGGGAAAAGGCAAGGATATTGGAGACATGACAACATTTTAAAAAAATGATTTACAAAGTTTATTTATAAGAATTAATGTTTTGGTTTTTGTTGAGATGTTCAGTCGCCAAGTCGTGTCTGACACTTTGTGACCCCATGGACTACAGCATGCCAGGCCTCACTATCTACCACGATTTCCTGGAGTTTGCCCAAGTTCAAGTCCATTGAACTGGTGGTGTATTCCTTCAACTAACAGACATTAATCAGTATTATGAACACTGCACTTTAAGGAATGAAAAAAATAGGATTATCTTTCAGTCATGCAGTTTGCATAGAATGATATAATAAAGACACAATCGATGTAATAATTATTAATGTGAGGTTTTACGTGATAAATAGTAGAGGCATTCTCAACAACAATTTGTAGAACTATTGGTAATGTTTGAGTTGGTAAAGAATGAGAGGAAGACCAAATCAGTAAGACTATCATAAGAAAAATTGAAAGTTGAGACAAAGTACTTTGGGGAAAGGGAAAAGGTAGCTTAGTTTGAGCTCATAGTGATCACCAGTGACATCAGAGACTGGTCAAGGCCAGATTATGAAAAATGTCAATCTGCCTGAGCATTTTTCTTTTTAATTTATAAGTAATATAAAAGAAATTTCAACCCATAAAATATGGCTAGAAAGTACAGTAAGGAAAGGCAAAGAAAGGGGATTGAGAAAAGGAAGTCAGAGTGGATGCTACTACAGTACATGGTATTGCAAGAGTCATATGCAACTTAGCGATTAAAAAAATAAAACATGTTTTATGAGTCTTTATGTCATTAATTCAATCACAGTGCTTGAAAATAAAAAATTATGTTATACCTGATTACTGACAAGAATTACTTAATTGTTCTGATTTATACATTCATTGGGCTTTATTGGTGGCTCAGTTGGTAAAGAATCTGCCCGCAATGCAGGAGACCTTGGTTCAATCTCTGGGCTTGGGAAGAACCCTGGAAAATGGAAAGGCTACCCACTCCTGTATTCTGGCCTGGAGAATTCCATGGACTACTGAGGCCATGGGGTCATAAAGAATTGGACGTAACAGAGCGACTTTCACTTTCATATATTCATTACACCAGAGCCCTAAATTGTGACTAGTAAATGTGTTATAAACAATGGATGGCCCCCTCTCTGCCAAATATATACCCTACCCAATTGATTATGGACTTCGGATTATGCTTTCTGCAGATCCATAATGTCCCTTGGACTTATTCTCAACATGGCACAAGTAGCTATCACCAACTCAAAATATATGTCAAAAACAGCAATGAGAAATGCTATATACTTATGAGAATGACTAAAATACAAACCACTGACAACAAATTCTGGGAAGGATATGGAGCGACAGGGACTTTGCTGATTGAGAATCCAAATGTATTGCAAAGCTATATTCACACAAGCAACTGCATTTGATGTTTAAAACAAGTTTATTCAGAAACACCGAAACTTGAAAGCGACCACGATGTCTCTCAGTAGATAAATGGGTAAACAAACAAACAAACTATACAATGGAATACTATTCAGCTGTAAAGTGAAATAAGACCAAGCTTTCAAAAGCCATAAAGGAACTTAATGTATGTTACTGAGTGAAATAAGGCAATCTGAAAAGAGCCCATATTGTATGATTACAATCATAGGACATTCTTATAAAGACAAAATTATGCAGACAATAAAAAGATCAGAGGTTCAGAGAGAGGAAGGGGCAAGGCATAAACAAATAGGTGAAACCCTGGAATTTTAGGGTGGTGGAATTTTTGATCAGGTATAGGTCATTTGTACACAAAACTGTGCATTTTTCATAACCCATAGAATGTACAATACAAGGACTGAATGCTAACGTGAACTATGTGCTGGTGATTTAGTTAGTCACTAAGTCATTTCCAGCTTTGTGACCCCATGAACTGTTGCTTGACAGTTCATGAGAGTCTGTTCCTGAGATTTCCCAGGCAAGAATACTGAAGAGGGTTGTCATTTTCTTCTCCAGGGGATGTTCCTGACCCAGGGATTGAATCCATGTCTCCTGCTTTGCAGGCAGATCCTCTACAATTGAGCCAAGAGAGAAGGTAAACTACAGACTTTACATAATAATATTTTATTAGTAATGGCTCATTCATCACTACAAATGCATTTTGAAAATGCCAAATAGTAATAACAGGAGAAACTAGTATGGTTAGGGGAGGAAGCTAGCAGCGTAGAGAGGAGATAGAAGTAGACATGAGAGGTATATGTCACTTCCTCTCATTTTTCAGTAAACCTAGACCTAATCTAAAAATTTAACTATCATTTAAAAAATGGATATATTGTAGATGTCTGAAACCCATTTGACATGTCTGCTCTAAAATGGGATATTTTCCCATTTTCTTTTTCCTAGTAATCATAGGTTAGATTTGATTACTTGACCTGAGTGGTATTTGTATATCTTTTATACAAGTAGTAAAGTTCACTCTTATTTCTACCTACATCTGATCCATTCTATGATAAATAGAATACAAAATAATAACTATTTTCTATTATTTTCAGTAGCCCTGTGGCAAAATCCTCATATATAATTTAGAGTAACTGGAATTTGATAAACAAGATTTCAGGATTTGGTTACATGACTCAAGACACAATACTAATGGAAATGAAACAATCCCCATTAGAAGAGACATCAGTTCAGTTCAGTCCTCAGTTATGTCCAACTCTTTGCAACCCCATGGACTGCAGCACACCAGGCCTCCCTGTCCATCATCAACTCCCAGAGTTTACCCAAACTCATGTCCATTGAGTCAGTAATGCCATCCAACCATCTCATCCTCTGTCGTCCCTTTCTTCTCCTGTCTTCAATCTTTCCCAGCATCAGGGTCTTTTCCAATGAGTCAGCTCTTCGCATCAGGTGGCCAAAGTATTGGAGTTTCAGCTTCAACATCTGTCCTTCCAATGAACGCTCAGGACTGATCTCTTTAGGACGGACTGGTTGGATCTCCTTGCAGTCCAAGGGACTCTCAAGAGTCTTCTCCAATACTACAATTTAAAAGCATCAATTCTTCGGTGCTCAGCTTTTTTTTATAGTCCAACTCTCACATCCATACATGACCACTGGAAAAACCATAGCCTTGACTAGACGGACCTCTGTTGGCAAAGTAATGTCTCTGCTTTTCAATATGCAATCTAGGTTGGTCATAACTTTCCTTCCAAGGAGCAAGTGTCTTTTATTTCATGACTGCAGTCACCACCTGCAGTGATTTTGGAGCCCCCCAAAATAAAATCTGATACTGTTTCCACTGTTTGCCCGTCTATTTGCCATGAAGTGATGGGACCAGATGCCATGATCTTAGTTTTCTGAATGTTGAGTTTTAAGTCAACTTTTTCACTCTCCTCTTTCACTTTCATCTAGAGGCTCTGTAGTTCTTCACTTTCTGCCATAAGGGTGGTGTCATCTGCATATCTGAGGTAACTGACATGTCTTCCAGCAATCTTGATTCCAGCTTGTGTATGGATCAATCTAAGGTCATACCTAAGAAAATTCTAATGTTACATATTTAGAGGTAATCATACTGGCCAGGTAAGTGTGTGTGCAGTGGCAGGGATTTAAGTACAGTGAGGACAGGTTATTAAAGAGGAAAATGTAAGCTATAGAATACAATTCAAGTCACATATTAAAGGTGATTATATTTTTATCCTATCTGTATAGGATAGGATACAGTTTTATACAGTTTTATCCAAACTGTATAAAAACTACACTCATATACCCACATATGCATTCTCAACCAATCATACACACACATAGTTTCACAAAAACAAATAAGCTCAGGAGTGACTTTAAAAGTGGAATTCAATTAATTGGCAGTAGCAACAACAGCAATAACTATAAGCACATGCATGCTTTCTAATTATTTACATCCTATATCTCAATCTATAAGATTAAATTCAATAGGAAAGAGTTATCTTCTTTCCTGAGAAAGTCTGATATTAGGCTATGCTATTAGTAGTTACCCATACCAAGCACTGATTTTTCTACTTTTCACATCTTTATAGAGATCTATCCTCATATCATGTGAGATATAGAAAGTTACATTTCAGTGGTATTTTTACCATTTTAACATTAAACATGAATAATTAACATGCTACACACACACACACACACACACACACACACACACATATATCTTAGTTCTGGGTAAAAGTTTATTATATAAAAAAGAATCACGTACTGTCACTAACTTTCATGTCTTTGTCTTGGTTTTTAATTCAGCCCTTTTCCCCTATCCCCAGTGATGCTCTACTACCACGACTACCACGTGCTCAGTCACTCAGTCGTGTCCTACTCTTTGTGGTCTCATAGACTGTAGCTCACCAGGCTCCTCTGTCCATGGAATTTTCCAGGCAAGAAAACTGGAGCAGGTAGCCATTTCCTACTCCAGGGGATCTCCCTCATCTAGGGATCAAACCCTTGTTCTTTTGTCTCTTGTATTGGCAGATAGAGTCTTTATCACTAGCATGACCTGGGATGTCCTATTTTTGTTCAGTCACTAATAACAATGTTTGCGATCCTATGGATTACAGCATGCCAGGATTCCCTATCCTTCACTACCTCCTGGAGTTTGCTCAAATTCGCGTGCATTGAGTTGCTGATGCCACCCAACCATCTCATGCTCTTCTGCTCTCTTCTCCTCTCCCCTTCAATCTTTCCCAACATCGGGGTCTTTTCCTATGATGTCCTACTTTAACATAAAGGACAGCCTCTTTTCAGAAGAAGCAAATTAAATTTCTTAAAATATTTTTCATTATTGATTACATCGGCCTATAGCATTAAGATTCCCACTCAAATTTTATTACTCAATAATTCACATTAAAAAAAATAATTTTGTGAGAAAAACTACATTAGACCATATGTCAGCCTATTTCAGATATACTTGGGATGATTACCACATAGATATATATATTATACTGGTGCTGCTGCTGCTAAGTTGCTTCAGTCATGTCCGACTCTGTGCGACCCCATAGATGGCAGCCCACCAGGTTCTCCCGCCCCTGGGATTCTCCAGGCAAGAACACTGGAGTGGGTTGCCATTTTCTTCTCCAATGCATGAAAGTAAAAAGTGAAAGTGAAGTCACTCAGTTGTGGCTCCTCAGTCCATGGGGTTTTCCAGGCAAGAGTACTGGAGTGGGGTGTCATCGCCTTCTCCAATATATATTATACTAGTTGTATTCAAAATTCACTCCTTTCAAAGTATGAAAATTTTCTGACAAAGGATAAAATCCTTACACATTTACTTTCAAAATACCAGTAAATGAAATGACTGTACAATGCCTATTTTCCCATTTTATTTAAGCAACTACTCTTCTACCCTGATAAGTCAATGAACCTTTCAATAAAGGATTGGGATTCCATGATTCATTGTCCAGAATCACTTCCCTTCTCTTACTTTCTGACATAAAATCTCAGAAAGTAGATGTCACCTTTTCTTATTTCCTGGAGTTGTCATCACAGACCTACCAAATAGATTGTTTTTGCACAGAGACATCATTAAGTGTTGACTGATTCCCAAATAAAACAGCAGTCAGTGTACCTCTTTAGCTGCTCTGGAAATGTGAGGACTGTGTTTCCACTTACTAAGAAAGGCTGCAGTGGAATTCAATGTGTATGGCTTCCACAGGGCTTCCCTGGTGACTCAGTTGGTAAAGAATCTGTCTGCAATACAGGAGACCCAGGTTGAATCCCTGGCTGGGGAATATCCCCTGGAAAAGGAAATGGCAACCCACTCCAGTATTCTAGCCTGGACAATTCCCTGGACAGAGGAGTCTGGTGGGCTATATAGTCCATTGGGTTAGTCAGATGCAACTTAGTGACTAAACCATGGCTTCCATAAATGATGCAGGAAATACCTTTATCCCCAATAAGCCCTTGCATCACCCTCTGTGTACATGTATGAAAGCTTCATACAGAATAATGAAGAATTTGAAGAGGAGGCGCTAGTGGAAAATAATCCACCTGCCAATGCAGGAGACACAAGGGACGCAGGTTCAATCTCTGGGTCAGGGAGACCCCCTGGAGTAGGAAATAGTCCTCCACTCCAGTATTTTTGTCGTGAAAATTTCATGGGCAGTGGAGCCTAGAAGACTACAGTCCATGGGGCTGCAAAGAGTTAGATATTACTGAGCAACTGAGCACGCACACAGATTTAAAAATATAGCTCCTGAATGTGTAGAGATAGTGACACCATTCTATTATTTTCAACTCTTCTATGTCTATTTTTGTAGAAAACAAGTAATATTCTCTTAGCTCCCTTCTGTTCTCTCCTGGAAGTAAACTGCATGTGAGCGCAGAGTCACTCATTCTGTCTGTGTGGTTCACAGTTATTTGCAGACAATTGTAAAAGAAGTGTCCTTCCTTTAGTTTTTTCCTTATGTGAACATTTATGATACTAGTTGCATAACATATAACCTTTACATTTTCTTAAAATTGGTCATTTTAGTATTTGAAGCCTCTGTTATTTTCAAAAATTAAACCTTTTATATATAAGAATATTTGAAAGAGAATACTTAAAAAGTGTAAGACACATTCACTTTCTTGTGAAAATGAAGAATTTTTGTTGATCTGAAAAGTTTTATTTTTGTGGGGAGTAGGAGAAACCTACTTCAAGCAGCACTCAACATTTTAAAAACGGAAATACTTTAAGAAAGCAGTAGAACCTCTCACAGTAAAGCCATTGTGTATAACACAGGAAGAAAGAGCCCCCTAATGGTGTAGATATCTATAAAAAAAGTATAGGTGGCGCTTGCTCAGTTCTTGTTGGTTCAGTGAAAGACATCTGATACTATGGAAATGAATGGAAACTTGAATAAAATGTCAGATGGAGCCCTACAAAGATTGTATAGAGAAGTGAAAATTCCTGAGCTGAATTGACTAAACTGCTGAATTTCAGACCTAGACTGGTTTATATACATAACTACTAGAGATACGTGCCTTCATGCCTGCTGAGAGGCACTGATCTGACATGCAGGAACCATATTAATACATAGTTGGGAAGTGTGAAATATTATTTTTTAAAATTACGCATTTTTCCCCCCAGTCATGATTCAATTTCCTTTTAAGAAGATGGGGAATCAAATCCCTCATAGGGATAAGCACAGAATTTGTAAATAACAAAAAGAAAAAAAAAAAGAGAGAGAGAAAGTAATATTGTGAGTAAGATAAGAAGGATGCCTAAATATCAATTTAAACAAAGTATTTTAAAAGTTTTTTAAAGGAGAAATAAGCCTAATCATGTGAAAAATTGAGGAAGATTTGCAGCTGTGCATACTAAAGAATTAAAATTTCTCATATAATCATACAACACAATTGAGAATTTTTTACTGTGTTTTCCCCAATAGAACCCATAAATAAATGCTATAAGGAAAATATACCTGATACTAATACTGTTGCAACAAAGTTATGAAATTTTAAATAATTTTGTGCATTAAATATAGAAACTACAAGACTAATTCACTAAATCTTAAGTATATACTTTGTTGAAATGTGTTATATTATTTGCAAAAACAATAAATTAAAGGATTAAAACACTATTTTGTATTTGAACAAAATCTTAGCATAACTAAACAAAATTATAACTAATTCAACATAAATGCTATATGTGGATTTGATACAATAGTGCTAATATATACATAGTTTCTCAAATATGATACCCAAAAAGAAGTTTGTTTAATGACTCAATTCAAAGTTAAAAAAATTCAGTATTCTCCAATATATATTTCTATTCCTTTAGTCAAAATGCACTTTAAAATGTCTACATTAATGATACAGTCATTCCCTTCTGATATGGCTATTATAAATAGAAATATCTAGGTAGTTGTAATATTTACTTAAAAACATGAAAATATTATTTCACATTTGGAAAACAAAATAGATATCATAAAAAGTTATGCTTTTCAAGTATGTAGTTATGTTTAAACACAAGTAAGGGTGAAACATACACAAATACTGCCATTCAGAGAATGTAACATGAAGAAGTTCAGCCACATCGTCTAACAAATTTTTGGCCGTCACCTTCTCATGTGAAGCGCTGTATAACATATTTAAAAGTTTTGTGGACTTATCACAGATGGACGCTTGGTTGATTAGAGGAGTGACTCAGGGAACTTTACTTGAAACTGACAATCCAAACAGTTCTTAGAATACAATACCTCACTTCATTGATCCCAGACCAAATAAACTGGCATCAAAAAATCTCACAAACCATTTTAGTCCTAGCAAGGATAAAATAAACCCTTTATGTCTGATGTCACAATGCTGTCTCGCTAGCAGTTGACATTTGTGACCTATAAACCTAAGGGTAACCAACCATATCAGTCCCACTCTTCCTATTCCATCCCATCACTTTCAGCAGAAACATGAAAAAAATCCCTGATCCCAGAAGAGAATTTAATATGTGCAAAGTTCCCATATATTCACAGACACTTTACCAGCACTTACCTTCCCTGACACTGAAATTAACTGAGGAAACTAGCTCTAGTACTAGCTGAACACCTCCAGACTCATATTTCCCTGCCTAGGCTCAGCACTTTCTTAAGACCAAATTCTAGCTGTCAATAACTTAGCTATAATAAGATGGCAGTCTAATGCCAAATCATTTAAGACACATCATATTTATGTTGAAGAATTAAAACTGCAATCAAAAGACAGATTTAGGGGGAAAACATCACAACTGACAATCACTGAAAAGCACACAGTAGCTTCTATGCATGAAATATAATAGTAGACATTTAATGCAGCAATGGTCCTTTCCTGCTTGGCTGTTATTTCTCAAAGTTGCTTAACAGCCATATATGTGTACATATTTCAGGGCTGTCACCAAAAATGCTCTTCTTTAGTGTGAACTTTGCTTATTTTTCTTCACATAGATCATCTACTCATAAACTTATAATCTAATGGTTTTATAAAACAGAAAAAGAAACTTACATATCCCTGGAGATAAAATAGCAAATATATTCATATAAATATGCATTAACACATTCCTAAATCCACATGCCTGTATACTGTATTAAGTTTAATACATCACCGTAAACTCAATTGTTAAAGCACGCAAAGCTCTGCTTTATTTTACTGTGGATGACTCAAAAAGAAATTCAGAGAGAAAAATTTAATTTTCTTACCAGGAGCCGGACACGGTTTCTATCCAATTCGGGAACAAAGTGGGGCCGGAAAGGGAACTTGATTGGGGTTTTCTTTTCAAAATCCTCGTTAATGAAGCAGGAGTGGATGAACTATTCCGAGGTGAAGTCTGTTATTTCTTGCAGGGGCTCGGAGCTGACATCTTCTTGTGAAAGAAAAGGCGCCTCAGTAAGTTGTTGATTGAGGGAGCTGCGGAGCAAGGCGCTGGGCACAGCAATCACACAGGGATGCGCTGGAACGCGCCTGCCTCCCTCCCACCCCCGCACCCTGCGTCCCCCTCTCTCCTTTTCACCCTGAGGCTCACTTAGCTCTGAGTCTCCGCTCGTGCTGCTGCTGTATAATCAATCTAGCCTGTCTGAAGCTAATAGTCCTCTATTTAACCAGCCAATCAATAGGAAGGATTCCACTGCTAGTCCCAGGAGTCTGTTTCCAAGTGTGGTACAAACAGGAAGAGTTTTGCCAGCAGTTTAGCCAAATATTTTTTCATTATTTCATCTCCCGTTAGAGATAGGGCTAGAGAGAGCAGAGACTCAGAGCAAGCTTCCTATGATTACAGATTTCTGCATTTAAAAAATGTACCTCTTCTTTTTCATCTGATACTAATTTATAATTACACATCTGCTATCCATCATCATTTAGGAATTACAACAGTTGCATATGTATTTTTTAAAAAAGCTTTCTCATTCAAATATATGAGAAAAATACAAGAACAAAATTATACACATGGACAGCTTTTGGTTTTTTTTTTCCCCCTGAAAACAACAGTGCCTTCAGGAACCTGTATGGCTTGGATCAATTAAAGAATACCCCATTATACTGATGGATATTAAAAGTTATTCATTTAATTCTAGGAAAATAGTGAGCTGTAGTGTTTTTCTCAAAAGGAAAGAGAAGCAGTGTTCGTAGATTTTATTGAACTAGAGCCTGAGTCAGACCTCAGCGTGTAAAATGTTTTTCAATTTTATAGCATAAATCTAGGAAAGCATCCCTCCAAATGTATCAAACAGAACATTTCACACCTGATTCATCCCTTCAAGGTTAAGAAGATTTTCTTCTTAAAGTGACACATTCACGGCTCATCTCCTGTAACTGACCGTAATAAAGAAGCACAAAGTGAGCCACTGAAGACCAGACTGGCTTTTTATTCCCCAGATACTTCCAAGGGGAATGAAAACCATATTGTAAAGTAAAATAATAATAATAATTAAAAAATAAAAGAACACTTGGGGTCAATTTGGTCTTGGTTTGTAAACTGGCCCCAGCACACAACAGACAAGGAGAGACTTAGGAACGAGGCAGTCACTTGGGTTGGGTGGGGGGCAGGTTTAAAGAATAGGAGATTCACCTGCCAGGCTTGCATTGGTGGCCCCAGGATGCGTGGATCTCTGCATCTGCCTGCCACAATTAAGAACTTATATAGAGGCCTGAACTGGGTTCATGTACACCATCCAACTGGTCTCAGCAATGCATTTCTATCTCAAGGTTGTGTGCTTGAATGTGGCTCCCACTGTGGGAATGGCCGGCAGAATGTACATTCCCAGGACGGGGAGAAGTGATGAACCTCTGTTTTTCTGGGGTCCAGTTCTCCGGTTCAGGCTGCAGTCACGTCCTCTTGATGACATCCTCCAACACTTAGCCAAACCCTAGAAATGCAGACTCTTTTCATTTTTAATTAGGAAGTGGTTGCTTATCTCAGTTTCACACTGCTTGGTCAACCAACCTTTTAGTTACTTTTTCTTGGTAGTAATACATTATGGCTCTCATTAAACTAAACTGTATAGGAATGCTTAACTACACCACAATTCTCAGCTGGAATTAAATTCCAGGCCATAGCCCTTGTAGCTACAACTTTCAACATTATGTAACATGAATAAAAGTTTAGAATATGTGCTAAGATATCTTGTAAATGAAGACCAAAAAGACCGTAAGAAATACAATGGTCATGGAGTCACACTCAAAGTTCAAATTATAAAGTGTTGTAACACTTATTAGAGGCAAACTTCCTCTATATAATCGACTCAGTTCAGCAAATATTTATTGAGCAACTCTTTGTATCAGGCCTTGTACTCTTGGTAATAGAAAAGTAATTAAGTAAAGGAGAGAACAAGCATCTTTGTATTTTTGGTGTTTTCAGAGCACTGTAGTAGGACAAGTCAATCTTCTAGGGGTGTACATGCTGGTGACTAGATAAGGAATCCTCAGGTAAGCAACATACAAAGGGAGAGCATTCAATTCTTGCCTTCTTTAGCAGTAGTTCAAAGGGCAAGGTCCTCAAAATCAAGATCATTCCCCCTCTAGGAAAACAAAGACTGTAAAAACCATGTCATTTGCAATGATCTTATTAAAGAGAGAAAAAAAAAGATCTTACTGGCAGAGGGAAAAGAGCAACAGAGGGAAGAGAGAGAAGCAAAACTTTGGGGTCAAAGGAAGCAGGAGATGGGGAAGGGGGAGAGCTAAGTGGGAAGCTGGCTGGAAGACAAACAGTGGAGATGGTATGAATATTCTAGAAGCAAGATCTTGAATTCTAGGCTGAGAATAAGCAACTGGATAATTGGGAGCATTTCAATTTCTTTCTTTTTTTAAAAAACAGAAAACCAATAACATTTCAACAGTGCTTTTGGAAACTATTGCCAAATTGACCTCTGTATGCCTGAGCCGGGTTAAATCTCAGAGTTTTGGGTTAAATAGAAAGAAACAGCTTTCCTGCTTTGACGGGCAGAGGGAGCCACAGTGGGATAATGCCCTCAAAACTGTGTCTCACCCTGGAAGGAGCAGTGGAAAGTCTCATAGTGTTTCAGGAGCAAGGTGGGATAAGCTCATGAACATTCTTCTGATTGATTGGTGGTAAGGTAACTGAGAGTCAGCATCATCAAAATTGTGGCTCCAAGTGGTTCATAGTCTCCATGCTTCTGGGCAGTGTGTGTGTGTGTGTGTGTGTGTGTGTGTGTGTGTGTGTGTGTCTCAGTTGGTCAGTGTGTGTGTGTGTGTGTGTGTGTCTCAGTTGGTCAGTGTGTGTGTGTGTGTGTGTGTGTCTCAGTTGGTCAGTGTGTGTGTGTGTGTGTGTGTGTCTCAGTTGGTCAGTGTGTGTGTGTGTGTGTGTCTCAGTTGGTCAGTGTGGGCAGCATACAGTTAACTTTTTCCACCTGGTATGGGTTTCAATAACTGCAAAACAGCTCAGAGGACTTGACTCAGAATATTGTCTATAGCTCTTGAGGAAGAACTAAAGGTCCTTGACTTTGTTTAATGACTAATGTATTACTTTGTTTTGCTTAATTGTTTTCCTTTCTTTCTGCGGTTTCTCACTTCTCTGATTAAATTTATTATGTGACTAAGATCTTCCTACAGATAAAAGGCAGGGAAAGAACAGAGGTGGGGGAACCTATCCTAGGAAGTACTCACAGACCTGTTAGGTTGCAGAACCTCAGTCTTACAGGAGGTTGCAGGATGCACTGGAATGAGACCTTGGTGAGAGTGAGGAATCACTAGGGACCATTGCCAGGGTCTCCTTCAGGAGTAGTAAGGAGAGAGCTGATTTGCTCATGGTGGAAATGGGCAGAATGAAGTAATACTGAGAAACATTCTAAAATAGGGTCTCTGCATGATGTAGTAACCTACTGAGGAGAGGTGCAACTTAGGAAGACTTTAAACACAGCTACATGGGTGACTGAAAGAAAAGGTGAATTATAAATGGCACCCATTTTCTATCATTTTTGTTTCTGTTATAGAAGTTACCCTTCCTTAATTATGTGTGTGTATGTGTTAGTGGCTCAGTTGTGTACAACTCTTTGCAACCCCATGGACTGTGGGTCCCCATGCAACCCACCAGTCTCCTCTGCCCATGGAATTCTTCAGGCAAAAATACCGGAATGGGTTTCCATTTCCTTCTCCAGTGTATCTTCCCTGCCCCAGGGATCAAACCTGGGTCTCTGGCATTGCAGGAAGATTGTTTACTGACTGAGCCTCCAGAGAAGCCCTAATTATAATTGCTATATGCAATTTCCTACAACAATATAAACTCTAATGAAAATAATTGAATTTTTCCAATACTCTTTCCTTCACATATTTTAGAATTGTACCTGACATATATTGGTACTCAATTCATAACAAATTGTGAACTAATAATTCTGCAAATATTATCTCATTCAAAACTCTGTGGAATGGTTGTTTCTGTTCAGTCAGTAAGTCATGTCCAACTCTTTGTGACTCCATGCACTGCAACATGCCAGGTCTCCCTGTCCCTCATGATCTCCTGGAGTTTACCCAAGTTGATGTCCACTGAGTCAGTGTTACTATCCAACCATCTCATCCTCTGCTGCCCTCTTCTCCTTTCGTCTTCAGTCTTTCCCAGCATCAGGGTCTTTTCCAATGACTTGACCCTTTGCCTCAGGTGGCCAAAGTACTGACGATATTATCTTATTTCATATCTAAAGAAAGTAATGGTTGAACAGGTTAGGTAGCTTGCCCAATGAAATGCAATTCGTGTCTATTGAATCTCAAAGACCATATTCTAAACAGTGTTGAATTTTTAGGAAGCAGCTATATTATAGACTAAAATAGAGAATTCCCTGACAGTCCAGTGGTTAGGACTGTGAACTTTTACTGTTAAAGGCCTGGATTCAATCCCTGGTCAGGGAACTAAGATCTTGTAAGCTGTGCTGTGCAGCTAAAAAAATAGAAAATGATTATCAGGATACTGATTTATGGGCCATATAATTGGAATAAATGAAGGAGGCAAAAATAAATGAAATTCAAGCACGAGGATCAAAGGGATGTATATTAAGGACAGAGCTGAAGTTTTCAAGTGGAATAAACACTAGAATCATGTACTGAGAGTAAGAAGACTGTTGGGAGGCATTAGGAGGAGGGTTAATATCAAGGTGTGCATGATAGAGATAGCCGTTGAGCCAAAGGACAACAGGGACCTTATTAAGCAGAAGAAGCATGGCTGAGCTGCTCTGAGGACCCAGCAAAGCCAAGTCATGCATTTCCACTGGCACCAATCTGTAGACTGCATGAATTTGCTGAGCTGTGCTCAGCAGCTTTGGTATCTGAAAGACTGAAAAGATTATTAGAAAGCAAAAATTTGGTTTCTTTTAGGAGAAATTTGGCAAGAATGGGGGGAAATGGATGAGAAGGAGGGAGGGAGGAAGAAAAGGCCATAATATCTTACAGTGTTTGAGTTGTCTCAATAGTTGGTTGTAGAGTATATTTCTGTACAAAGGGTAGAGAGCTGGTTGAAAGAGACACCTTGAGAAAGCAAGTGAGATATACTTAATTTGTCAAGGTCATGAAGAAAATGGGAATGTAGAGGCCAACAACTTTCCTGAGAGACTTAATACTGTCAAAGCACTGTCAAAAATTCTGCTGAATTTATTTATTTCAAAGTTAATAATAAACACTTATGGCTCCAAATAACCTATTAGAAGCTGAGCATTTCAATAAAGATAGATAGAATTTTTTCTGTCTACCAGTTGACTGATTTAATGAAAAGATGAAAGTGAAAGTTGCTCAGTTGTGTCTGACTCTTTGAAACCCCATGGACTATTGAGTTTGTGGAGCTCTCCAGGCAAGAATACTGGAGTAGGTAGCCATTCCCTTCTCAGGGAATCTTCCGAACTCAGGCATCAAACTCAGGTCTCCTACACTATGGGCAGATTCTATATGAGCTGGGTCACCAGGGAAAACCAAGAATACTGGAATGGGTAGGCATTCCCTTCACCAGTGGATCTTTCTAGCCCAGAAATCAAACGAGGGTCTCCTGAACTGAAGGCAGTTTCTTTACCAGCTGAGCTACCAGGGAAGCCCTAATACTTGTAAGTATATAAAATGTATATAATTATAGTTATTAATCGAAGTTTTGCAATAAAATTGTATGTATAGCGTAAAGAATCATGGAAATGGAAAACCTAACAGTATGAAAAGTTATGTCAGAGAAGATACCAGAAGAAGAAAGAAGAAAAAGATTAATGAAAAATAAAAATGGAGAGAATATATAAGCTTAGTTTAGGGTTCCCATGTTTTTAGAAATAGAAAATGGTGTGCTAAAAGGAGCATAAAAGATGGTTATAAAGGTTGGAAGTGTTAATCAACACTGATTTTGCTTCTACGCTAAGAATTACTCAGAAGGAAAGAAAACCATGGGGTTAAGGTACATTTTATTTCTTATATTGTACCTATTCCCTATAATCTTATAAAAATTTAAAAGTAACAAAATCATGAAAATATCATCATGCATAAAAACAATCTGTATGCAATGAAGTACTTTTGATGAATGATGTTTAAAAAAAATAGTAATAACACAAATAGTAATAATGTTTTAGAAAGAATTTTCAGCATCAACTCTTTGATATTTTCTGTTTTTCAACCACTGTTATTTCTTCTCATGTGTTTACTAGTTTATGAATCACTTTATATTGAGTAATTCTACATGCAAGACTCAATGCCAGACACAATAGAGAATGCAAAGGTGAAATGAATAATATCTTTGCACTTATACTGCAAATATTATATTAAAATGAGATAATCATTTCCCATATAAGAGATAAACAGAATTCTGTATACATAAATGAATTTTTTAAAATGTCTATTAGAATGTTGAAGGGATTCACAGTTTATCAGTTCAGTTCAGTGAAGTCACTCAGTCATGTCCAACTCCTTGCAAATCCATGGACTACAGGAGCCAGGCCTCCCTGTTCATCACCAAATCCCAGAATTTACTCAATCTAATCTCCACTGAGTCAGTGATTCCATCCAACCATCTCATTCTTTGTCCACTTCTTCCTCCTTCGATCTTTCCCAGCATCAGCATCTTTTCAAATGAGTCAGTCCTTCACATCAAGTGGCCAAAGTAATGGAGTTTCAGCTTCAGTATCAGTCTTTCCAATGGATATTCAGGGCTGATTTCCTTTAGCATGAACTGGTTGGATCTCCTTGCAGTCCAAGAAGCTCTCAGGAGACATTTCAAAAATGACAGCTCAAAAGCGTCAAATCTTCAAAACTCAGCTTTCTTTATACTTTAATTCTCACATCCATACATGACTACTGAAAAAGAAACATAGCTTTGACTAGACGGACTTTGCTGGCAAAGTAAAATCTCTAATTTTCAATATGCTATCTAGGTTGATCATAACTTTTCTTCCAAGGAGTAAGCGTCTTTTAACTTCGTGGCTGCAGCCAATATTTGCAGTGATTTTGGAGCCAAAATAAATAAATAAATAAAGCCTGCTGCTGTTTCCACTGTTTCCCCATTTTTTGCTATTTGTTTCCAAGGCAAACTATTCAGTACCACGGTAATCCAAGTCTATGCCACAACCAGTAATGATGAAGAAGCTGAAGTTGAGCAGTTCTATGAAGAGCTACAAGACCTTCTTGAACTAGCACCCCAAAAGATGGCCTTTTCATTATAGGGGAATGGAATGCAAAAATAGGAAGTCAAGAAACACCTGGAGAAAGAGGTAAATTTGGCCTTGGAGTACAGAATGAAGAAAGGCAAAGGCTAACAGAATTCTGCCAAGAGAACACACTGGTCATGGTGCATTATACCATAGTTCTCTACCAATAACAAAGGAGAATACTCTACACAGGTATATCACCAGATGGTCAACACTGAAATCAGATTGATTATATTTTTGCGGCCAAAGATGGAGAAGCTCTATACAGTCAGGAAAAACAAGACTGAGAGCTGACTGTGGCTCAGATCATGAATTACTTACTGCTAAATTCGGACTTAAATTGAAGAAAGGGGGGATGGGAAACCACTAGAGCAGTCAGATATGACTTAAATCAAATCCCTTATGACTAAACAGTGGAGATGAGAAATAGGTTTAAGGGGCTAGATCTGATGGACAGAGTGCCTGATGAGCTATGGACTGAGGTTTGTGACATTGTACAGGAGACAGGAATCTAGATAATTACCAAGAAAAAGAAATGCAAAAAAGCAAAATGACTGTCTGAGGAGGCCTTACAAATAGCTGTGAAAACAAGAGAAGCAAAAAACAAAGGAGTAAAGCAGAGATATACTCATCTAAATGCAGAGTTCCAAAGAACAGCAAGGACAGATAAGAAAGCCTTCCTCAGTGAGCAATGCAAAGAAATAGAGGGAAAAAATAGAATGGGAAAGACTAGCGATTTCTTCAAGAAAATTAAAGATATCAAGGGAACTTTTCATGCAAGGATGGGCTCAATAAAGGACAGAAATGGTATGAACCTAACAGAAGCAGAAAATATTAAGAAGAGGTGACAAGAATACACAGAAGAATTGTACAAAAAAGATCTTCACAACCCAGATAATCACAATGGTGTGATCATTCACACTCACCTAGAGCCAGACATCCTGGAATGTGAAGTCANACTGAAGAACTGAGGCTTTTGAACTGTGGTGTTGGAGAAGAGTCTTGGACAGCAAGGAGATCCACCCAGTCCATCCTAAAGGAGCTCAGTCCTGGGTATTCATTGGAAGGACTGATGTTGAAGCTGAAACTCCAATACTTTGGCCACCTGATGAGAAGAGCTCACTCATCTGAAAAGACCCTGATGCTGGGAAAGATTTAGGGCAGGTGGAGAAGGGGATGACAGGGATGAGATGGTTGGATGATATCACGGACTCAATGGACATGGGTTTGGGTAGACTCTGCAAGTTAGTGATAGACAGGGAGGCCTGGTGTGCTTTGGTTCATGGGGTCAAAAAAAGTTGGACATGACAGTGACTGAACTGAACTAACTGAACTGAAATGATGGGACTAGATGCCATGATCTTAGTTTTCTGAAANAATGGACATGGGTTTGGGTAGACTCTGCAAGTTAGTGATAGACAGGGAGGCCTGGTGTGCTTTGGTTCATGGGGTCAAAAAAAGTTGGACATGACAGTGACTGAACTGAACTAACTGAACTGAAATGATGGGACTAGATGCCATGATCTTAGTTTTCTGAAAGTTGAGCTTTAAGCCTACTTTTTCACTCTCCTCTTTCACTTTCATCAAGAGGCTCTTTAGTTCTTCTTCACTTTCTGCCATAAAGGTTGTGTCATCTGCATATCTGTGGTTATTGATATTTCTCCCAACAATTTTGATTCCAGCTTGTACTTTATCCAGCCCCGCATTTCTCATGATGTACTCTGCGTATAAGTTAAATACACAGGGTGACAATATACAGTCTTGAGGTTCTTCTTTCCCAATTTGGAACCAGTCTATTGTTCCATGTCCAGTTCTAACTGTTGATTCCTGACCTGCATACAGATTTCTTGAGAGGCAGGTCAGGTGGTCTCGTATTCCCCTCTCTTTAAGTTTTTCCAAGTTGTTGTGAACCACACAGTTAAAGGCTTTGGCAAAGTCAATGAAGCAGAAGTAGGTGTTTTTCTGGAACTCTCTTGCTGTTTTGATGATTCAACTAGTATTGGAAATTTGATTTCTGGTTCCTCTGCCTTTTCTAAAACCAGTTTAAACATCTGGTAGTTCATGGTTCATGTATTATTAAAGCATGGCTTGGAGAACTTTAAGTATTAGTTTGCGAGCATGTGAGATGAATGCAATTGTGCGGTAGTTTGAGCATTCTTTGGCATTGCCTTTCTTTGGGATTGGAAAGAAAACTGACCTTTTCTAGTCCTGTGGCTACTGCTAAGTTTTCCAAATTTGCTGGCATATTGAGTGCAACACTTTCTCAGCATCATCTTTAGGATTACAGATAGCCCAACTGGAATTCCATCACCTCTTTTAGTTTTGTTCATGATGCTTCCTAAGGCCCACTTGACTTCACATTCCAGGATGTCTGGCTCTAAGGGAGTGATCATACCTATACCTATACACCTGATCACAATCTATATTGAATCCAATTAACATTAATAATTAGAAATTACACCAAATGCAGAGAAACAGAAACTTAACCTATTGAATTCAATTTTTTCATAATACGTTTTACTTTTGGAATTCTGATAAGTACTTGTTTATTAAATAATACATACTAGTATATTTGAAAGGACTTCATCACGAGTGTTTATAATGTGTTTACATACAATTCCTCAAACATTCTCAATATATCCATTTTATTTTTTAAGTTTTGTCCTTTATCTTTAAAATATGATTTGTGCGTATAAAACAGTAACCTTTGAAGAAAGATTTCCTTCACTAGATCACTTATCAGAAATGTCTATATAATGAAAGATCAAGTTAATAAGCAAATAGTTTTCTTTGCTTTTGACAAGCCATCATTTTCACTTTCATATTTGAATTTGTATTTTATTAAACTCTAATAGTATGTATATTAACTGTTACCTATTCTTATATTTTGCCTTTTCTCATGTGTATTTTGCATGCATGCTAAGCCACTTCAGTCATGTCTGACTCTTTGCCACCCTTTGTACTGTAGCCCACCAGGCTCTTCTGTCCATGAAGATTCTCCAGGTAAGAATATTGGAGTGGGTTGCCGTGCCTTCCTCCAGGGGGTTTTCTCAACCCAGGGATCGAACCAGTCTCTCTTATATCTCTTGCACTGGCAAGTGAGTTCTTTACCACTAACACTACCTGGGAATCCCATATGCATTTTAACTCTCTGAAAAAGCTATACGTGATTTTTAAGCAAAAATTAAATTTTGCATTTTTTCTTCTAAATAGCCACTATAGTTTCAATAAGTGATTATTGACTTCTTAATTATTTAAATTATGAGGTATGTCAGTATTATGAAGAATATAATTGCTTTAAGATACGAATACATAATTATTATCTAGCTTTAGAACAGATCTTGCTTTAAAGGTGAGTTTTTCTGAGTATATCTTGAATGAGCTATGATTATCTAAGAAGAGATAGGTAAATAATGTTAAGTAAGAAATGAGTGGAATTTTGAAGCTGTGGTTAAATGAGGAGAGGAGGCGACAAAAGGTTTGGGTGGAGCAACAGGGCATCAGATATCTACTGGAAGGAGGAACTGGGTTAAAGGAATTAATAATGGCAGAGATGGCTGAAGTAAAATTTAGTTTAATTGCACTGCTTCCCTACAAGACAGCAAAATGCCAGAGGAAACTCTACAGTCCAAATGTGTGGTATGCATAGTGATTGAGACTTTGATTCTTTGCTAGGTCGGCTGAAAGAAGGAGGAATTCTCAAGATACAAGTTGAAATAAAGATGAGATATTTAATTGAAACCGGAAGTAAAAATAAAGGAGTTCTCAAAACACTGAGTAACCATTGAATTTTTCTGGGTTGTGGGATAAGAGATTCAAGCCAAATTCATTTGAAGTTCTAACCTTCCATGACAATAGCTAAAATACAGGTTACCGTGGAAGTCAGACTCACTGTTCTTTTCACACTCCTTTTTCAGGTCTCCTTGTGTTAAAGTCTTGAAGGGTAAAATCTGCCTTTGTTAGGCTTGCTATCACATCAGTCCTTGGTGCGTGACTTTGTATCTGCCAATCAAATGTGTCTTCATGAGACTTGAAAGTGGAAACGAGCAAAGTCAGAGGTTATTGACTACAGCTATCTGCTAGCAAGCATGACAGTGCATGCATCTGTTCAGGCAGGGATGACGGAGGGGAGGGTGCAGACAGCAGGAGCAGAATTCCTGGGTCTGTTACCTATTGTTTTAGGTGATAGAGTGAAGTACAGTGGTGTTTCCATTAGAAGAATGTCTGCATTTGGTTGTTCATAAACATTTCTTGATTTCCTTCCCTGATTATATAGTTTCTGAGTACGTAGAATCCCAGTCTAGTTGTCTCCTCTTCTGTGAATTTGTGACAAAACTAATACCTGTCAACTAAGAAACGCACAATGTGAGGGTTGCACGTTAAGTTTATTTGGGGCAAAGGGAGGAGGGCAGCACTGCAGACACCTTGGGTAGCTCTGAGAAATTGCTGCAAAGAGGTGGGGAGAAGGAATCAATATATGTGGTTTTACTGAAGGGAGAGTTGATGCGAGCAAGCACTTGTCTTTGCAGAAGTTTTCTGCTTGTCATGAGGAGCAGATGTCAACATAAAGGCATTTATCATTTTTCTAGATATGAGGAGATTCAAAAACTGGGGGCATAAAATTAGTCCCTGAAAATTTATATCTGAAGAACTGTTCTGCCAGTTTTCCTAGAGAGCAGAGCACATCATTCCTAATATCCAGCCTGAACTCCCTTCATGGGGTGTTGAAGTTCAGCTGCTGCAGTGGCACAGGATACAAACCCCACCAAGGCAGTTGGCAAGTGCCAATTTGTAGCGGCCATATCCTCAATCATAATTATCCTGATAGAATCGTTAGACTGGTTCTACTATCTGCAACTTAGACTCCTACAGGAATACATATATGTGACAATATATCATCATAAACCAGAGGTAGGAAGTAAGTATGGTATTTTGAATGCCATGAATCCTGGCATAATATTAAAATGCCACTTACCCAACATCTTCCCAACTTCCTGAGTCACTTACCCCACAGAGTCAAAGTCAAAAACCATCTGACCCAAATGAATAAGAAAAACATCCAAAGCTTCTGAAATAGAATATGGAATTTGTAGCAAAGTGGGTTTCCCCTGGTGGCTCAGAAGATAAAGAATCTGCCTACAATGCAGGAGACCCTGGTTTGATCTCTGAGTTGGGAAGATCCCCTGGAGAAGGAAATGGCAACCCACTCTAGTATTCTTGCCTGGAGAATTCCATGGGCAGAGGAGCCTAGTGGGCTACAGTCCACAGGTCGCAGAGAGTTGGGACATGATTGAGCCACTAACACTTTCAGCTTTAATTTTTCAGAGATTTTCACTATATTAAAACTGAAAAGAAAGAAGAAAAAATATTTGTTTCCCATTCCCAGGGTTTTCTTTCTAAGAAGAAGCAATTGGGAAAGTAAGAGATAATCGATGATTACTGAAGCCTATAAATTTCCCCAAAACATAATCATTAACTTTTAATGATTACAGTTAAAGGAAAGGGGAGAATGTTAGCCATACAAATCTCTTTGTTAGGAATTAATATCTTGACCATTCTATATTTGAATGGAGAGCTGAAAGGAAACAGGATCAGATAGGGAATCTCCTGCAAAACCAAAGGATATAAGGCAGATGTTCCTTCTGTATAATAGCCTGATCTCTGTTTGGAGCTTCTCTCTATGTAGCTGGAGTCTAGGCATCAGATGGATGTGAACTGATACTACAAGTAAAGGTACATGCAGCTGGGCTGCTTACGGTGCTAAGAAGCATAGTGCAGTTAGAGCAGATTATTCCAGAGAAAGCATTCTGTTAAGGCTGCACCTAGTGCCAGCTTTAAATGCAGCTGAAGTGTCTGGTTATTGGTTTGCAAATGTTTTGCAGTGAGTTCTGTGCATTGCTCATCTTCAACTGTATTATTTCTCTCTCTGTGGTCTGTCTGCACTTTTACTGAATTATTTCAACTCTGCTCTTCTTGTTCTGCCCTTTCTGACTCCCAGAAGAAAGAAACACCTTGATGTTGAAATAGATTGATTTGCAGTATTGTACACAGGTAATAGAAACATCACAGACTTCAGTGAGACTGTTAAATATCTATGGGAGTGCTTATTGACTGCGAGTCATTATATTGAAAAAAAAAAAAGAGAGAATATCATGTTGTTACTCTTATAGAATAGCGGATAATCGTTCCCTAAAGGAACATGTTTACTCAGACTCTTTTTTTTTTTTTTTTTTTTAGCTTAGTTTGCTTTCTGGAGAAGATTACAATAATTCTGCAATGAAAGGTTTTTCTACCACAGGAAATATCCTGCATTGAAATAAGTAATAATGCTGCCTATCTAATCTAATAAATAGGTATGAAGTTTTATAGAATTTAGAACTGATATTTCCAATGCCATCATATTCATTTTTTAAAAAGAATCTCTTCAAATGTATTGTGAGTTTACTCTATATTGCCATTTTCTCTTAATTATACAAAGAGTGGGGAAAATTCACAAGCTTTCAATATGTAAAAAGGGAAAAGTAAACTAGAAGTTTAAAGTGATTGTTTGGAGTTGAGAGTGAAAAGTAAGTAAGGAGAAAAATCAATACTACCATAGGAATGAGAAAGTATCAGTATCAGTGGTATGAACAAAGCTGCCTATCAAGCTAGAAAGAAAATAAGAAATCCTGTGGATTTAGGGAAGAAATATTCTAAGATTACTAGGAAAGAGCCCAAGGAGAAAGATACACAAAGAGAACACTGAAGCAAGTTTCTTGTAGCCTTATACCTACAAAATAGTCCAAGATACTCTCATAAGATGTATGTTCTCTGTAAATTGCTATTATGTATGTATGTATGTATGGATATATATGGTCTTCTTTGATGGCTCAGTGGTAAAGAGTCTGCCTGCAATGCAGGAGATGTGAGTTTGATCCCTAGGTCAGGAAGATCCCCTGGAGGAGGAAATGGCAACACATTCCAGTCTTCTTGCCTGGGAAATCCCATGAACTGAGGAGGCTGGTATGCTACAGTCCATGAGGTCACAAAGAGTTGGACACAACTGAATGACTAAACCACCACAAAGTACGTAAATATTCATGCATATATATATATATATGTATACCTATTCCAACATACATATATATGTATATGTGTACCATATACACATAGAGAGAGAAATGGAGTGAATGATTTTAAGTTCATTTAAGGAGGATATAAACAAGATGCAATTAGGAAACATGTCATAGTCAATAGTTTTAAACTACAGAGGTTTCTGTTAAAAACCTATGAATAAAAAAAAAAAAACAACCTATGAATGGTAAAAAGAAAGAGCAACAGATACACGCACCTGCCTATATCCAATACTTATATCATGAAGATATTTTTAGGGGACAATAAAATGTGATTATTTTGTGAATTAATTCTAGAAGAAGTCAAAGCTTTCTCTTATTCAGACATAACATCTGTGGGTTAACATTGTGCATTATAACAGATGCGAGGCTCTGGCAGGACAGCCAACAAATTTAACAATCGTAAAATAAAAGAAATAAGGAAACAAATGAATTTGACCAAGTCCAAAGAATAAAATCCACAAACCAACCAACAAATAGACAAAACAAACCAAATAAACAAATGGTATTGGGATTACTAAAATGTTTATGGTACACAGAGACTTTGTCCATAAGTTAGAATTACTTAGGATTAAAAGCCATTTTTTTAACTAAAAGGAATAATGGAAATTGACAGAGGTATAAAATTTTTCACTAGAAATTTGAACCACAATTGTCAAAACATTTTGTTTGTATAACTCTTTGATTGGGAAAGGAAGTGAGGAATTATAATTGAAGAATAAAATTATATTTTTAACTAAGGCTATTTTTCACAGCAGTCTATTCACTTTTTTTTTTTTTTTTTACCTCTAAGGATCTGTGATAATTCAGAACATATTTATGCCTGACTTTGGAATGTAGTAAGATTTTAACTCAATTTAGTTGACATTTAAAATAAAGAAAATATTACTCTTATTTATTAAATTAAATGTTTTATATTTCATTAAAATAAATCAATGTTGAAAAAAAACAGCTTCTTTCACAGATGTCTTTAAGTTTATTGTCAGAAATCTGAGCTTCTTAGGAGTAAGAGGCCAGAGTATTTAGGCTTGTTGCCATCGTGTTATGTCTGGTAGATTGTAATGACGCCATCAGTTTTATAATTAGGTAATTTTCATCCTACTGTTCTATTTCACCTACTCCTGTACTCTTGCCTGGAAAATCCTATGGACAGAGGAGCCTGGTAGGCTGCAGTCCATGGGATCGCTAAGAGTGGGATACGACTGAGAGACTTCACTTTCACTTTTCACTTTCTTGCACTGGAGAAGGAAATGGCAACCCACTCCAGTGTTCTTGCCTGGAGAATCCCAGAGACGGGAGAGCCTGGTGGGCTTTCATCTATGGGGTCGCACAGAGTTGGACACGACTGAAGTGACTTAGCAGCAGCAGTTCTATTTCAGTCAAAAAGATATCACCTCACAAAGTTCCCTTTCTATGAGTGATCTTCTCTACCAACCAAAGTTAGTTTCTGATTTTATTATTACAGATTTCTTATTTGAGATTATCTTGAATTTTATATAAAATTTCCTGTAGGAGAAGCTGAGGAAACTACTGGGACCCAACTCTATGCTACTGTTAAAAATGAGTAATTATCTTGTCTTAACTTATGAGTCCTTGCTCTATCTTTCTTAATAGAAAATGTTTCATAAAATAGCAGAAGTCACTTAGTTCCACTTTTCTCACACCCACTTTTAAAAGCTGACACTGGGAACTCAGGGGAAAAAGAGGGAGACTGAGATGGCTTTGAGCTCTTTTTAATTGTTGAATCTCTGTGTGTGTGAGAGAGAATATAAATGATAGAGAATGAGAAGCTGAGATCCACAAGATTATGAAAATAAAAGAGAATTACATTGCTAATTACATTACATTGCTAAAGAGAATTTATTTTATAAAAATAAAAAGACTGACATATAAAATTTAAAATTAGAAAATTGTTATGGTGGCCTATTTATAACATGCCAATAAATTAACTTTCATAAATAAAAGAGAGTAGAGAAGAGCCTATGCTCTCAAAAGGAGTGAGAAATATGTTAGCATTAGAGTTCTCCAGGAAAGCAGAAAATAAGTAAATAAACAAATGTGTGTGCATGTGTGTGTGTGTGTGTGTGTGTGTGTGTGTGTGTGTGTGTAAAGGAACTGGGAATGGCTCAAATGTTTCTGGGGGCTGGCAAGCCCAAAATCTGTAGAATCAACCAACAGGCTAAGAAGCTATCAAGGAATCTGCTGTTTGGAGAAAAAAGTTTTCCTCTCCAGGAGAGCTTAGATTTACTCTTAATACCATTAGATGATTTCAAGTAGCCTATCTAAATTATTGAGTATAATTTCTTTACCTTAAAAAACTGATTATAGCAATTAGTCACATCCATGAAGCTGAAGCTCCAATACATTGGCCACCTGATGTGAAAAAGCCAACTCATTGGAAAAGACTCTGATGCTGAGAAAGACTGATGGTAAAAGAAGAAGTGGGGTGGCAGAGGATGAGATGGTTAGATGGTATCACTGACTGAATGGATATGAATTGAGCATACTCCAGGAGATAGTGAAGCACAGTGGAAACTGGCATACTGCAGTGTATGGCATTGCAAAGAGTAAAACAGGACTTAGCAACTGAACAAAAACATGATGTAAGCTACCTTCACAGCAAAACTTATATTAATGTTTGATTAAATGCCTGGGTACGTGAAACGTGAACTTCCCAGATGTTCAAGCTGGTTTTAGAAAAGGCAGAGGAACCAGAGGTCAAATTGCCAACATCCACTGGATCATGGAAAAAGCAAGAGAGTTCCAGAAAAACATCTATTTCTGCTTTATTGACTATGCCAAAGCCTTTGACTGTGTGGATCACAATAAACTGTGGAAAATTCTGAGAGAGATGGGAATACCAGACCACCTGACCTGCCTCTTGAGAAATCTGTATGCAGGTCAGGAAGCAACAGTTAGAACTGGATATGGAACAACAGACTGGTTCCAAATAGGAAAAGGAGTGTGTCAAGGCTGTATATTGTTACCCTGCTTATTTAACTTCTATGCAGAGTACATCATGAAAAACACTGGACTGGAAGAAACACAAGCTGGAATCAAGATTGCCGGGAGAAATATCAATAACCTCATATATGCAGATGACACCATCCTTATGGCAGAAAGTGAAGAGGAACTGAAGAGCCTCTTGATGAAAGTGAAAGAGGAGAGTGAAAAAGTTGCCTTAAATCTCATCATTCAGAAAACAAAGACCATGGCATCCAGTCCCATCACTTCATGGGAAAGAGATGGGCAGACAGTGGAAACTATCAGACTTTATTTTGGGGGGCTCCAAAGTCACTGCAGATGGTGACTGCAGCCATGGAATTAAAAGACGCTTGCTCCTTGGAAGAAAATTTATGACCAACCTAGGTACCATATTCAAAAGCAGAGACATTATTTTGCTGACTAAGATCCACCTAGTCAAGGCTATGGTTTTTCCTGTAGTCATGTATGGATGTGAGAGTTGGACTGTGAAGAAGGCTGAGCGCCGAAGAATTGATGCTTTTGAACTGTGGTGTTGGAGAAGACTCAAGAGTCCTTTGGACTGCAAGGAGATCCAACCAGTCCTTTCTGAAGGAGATCAGCCCTGGGATTTCTTTGGAAGGAATGATGCTAAAGCTGAAACTCCAGTACTC
This sequence comes from Neotragus moschatus, assembly GCA_006410615.1. Lineage (NCBI taxonomy): Eukaryota > Metazoa > Chordata > Mammalia > Artiodactyla > Bovidae > Neotragus > Neotragus moschatus. The sequence goes on along the minus strand of SJYA01002514.1, from coordinate 184,345 downwards.
TGGCCACCTCATGCAAAGAGTTGACTCATTAGAAAAGACTGTGATGCTGGGAGGGATTGGGGGCAGGAGGAGAAGGGGACGACAGAGGATGAGATGGCTGGATGGCATCACTGACTCGATGGACATGAGTCTGAGTGAACTCCAGGAGTTGGTGTTGGACAGGGAGGCCTGGTGTGCTGCGATTCATGGGGTCACCAAGAGTCGGACACGACTGAGCGACTGAACTGAACACCAAGAGTCGGACATGACTGAGCAAGTGAACTGAACTAAACTATAGACTTGGGCTTTTCAGGTGGTTCAGTGGTAAAAAAAATCCACTTGCTAAGCAGAAGATGAGGGTTCCATCCCCAGGTCAGGGAGATCCCTTGGAGAAGAAAATGGCAATCTACTTCAGTATTATTGCCTGGGAAACCCCGTGGACAGAGGATCCTGGAAAGCTACAGGTGATCATGGGGTTGCAAAAGAGTTGAAACTGACTTAGCAACTAAACAACTATAGCCTCACCAAGTTGACATGTAAACTAATCAACATGGTATCCGAGGAGTCTCATATTTTAAGATCCTTCCAGCCTAGACTAGTAAATGTATTATCTGAAATTTAATGACACAATACTATGTGTTTAACATATTGCACATTTCTGTGTTGTACTAGAAAGTGGTGGAAGAAAATATGTTATTAGCCTACCAGGTTCTTCCCACCATGGGATTCTCCAGGGAAGAGTACTGGAGTGGGTTGCCATTTCCTTCTCCAGGGGATCTTCCTCACCCAGGGATTGAACCTAGGTCTCCTGCATTCCAAGCAGACACTTTAACCTCTGAGCCACCAGGGAAACACTTTATAAATTATAGTCTGATGATTTTGTCCTGTTATCATGTAATATTCCTTCCTCTTTCTGAATATTGTCTGATATAAATGAAAACACTCCAGCTATCCTTTGCCTAGCATTTGCATGAAGCATCTAGTTTCACATTTTAATGTATGTCTTCAATATTTAAAATGGTTTACTGTAGACAAGTCCATGGTTGGATCTCACATTGTATCCAATCTGGCAAATGTCTGCCTTTCAACTTATTGGAATTATCAGTATGTTTGAGTTTAACTCTGCCATCTCACATTTTTTTTCTATGTGTACCATCTATAGTTCGGTAATTTTTACCTTTTTTCTCTCTTTCTTAGGTTAATGTAATATTTTTATAGCTCCTTTTTTTCTCCCTTTATTATTGACTTAGCAGGGAAGGAGAACAGAATTCACCACCCGGAATATCCCGTTTGGCTTAATATTATCTAGAGATGGTTATTTTTTAAGAAACAGCAGACACAAAAGAAGCTTTGAAAACCTAGAAGTTACACTTTTGTAAGAGACATTAACCTGTTCAAGGGAAGTCTCTGTTTGTAAAGGCATCTTCCAGTATGTGTCAAGTAAAAACTATTGACTAAATCTCTAGACACTCTCATTAATGGACAAGTTTGTTGTTGCTGTTGTTTAGTCCCTTAGGAATTTCTGACTCTTTTGTGACCCCACGAACTGCAGCCCACCAAGCTCCTCTGTCCAGGGGATTCTCCAGGCAAGAATACTGGAATGTGGGTTGCCATTTTATTATTTGGGGGATCTTTTTGACCCGGGGTGAAACCTGCATCTCCTGTATTGGCAGGAGGATTCTTTACCCTTGAGTCACCAGGGAAGCTGGTAATGAAAAGGCAGAGACTTAAATCTGCAAATCTGCACAACAACAAAACCCTCTTTTACTGTGCTTTGCCTGAAATCTCCATAATTGGCTCCCAAATCCCCAACATCATTTTTTCTGTCTTTCACTGAAGATTGTATCTAAGATGATAGCTTGGTCCATTTCAGAAATTTACTCAGTTTTCCTGGGTCTCTCTTGGAGAGGAGGTATGCTTGCTATAATCTGTTTTTCTCCTTTTACTCTGTCTTTTATCACAGAGAGATCTCAGCCAAAAATCTAGAAACGTAGAGAGTAACTCTTTTATCTCCTCTACATTAACTAAGTGGGGTTTATTTTGTTGTTGTATTTTTAAAGGTTTCCAGATTGAGTAAGTGTCATTGGTTCAAGAATCTATCAACATAAAATGGAGAGACCTTTCTTCTTTAGAGAAAGAATGGTCTTTATAATAAATGTTGCTAGGGCAATATTAGAAAAGCCATGTAAAAATGACACAACAAGGAACAATTAAGTTATGATGTATTATAAATATTAAAGTTAAAATAACAGTGCTTTAACGTAAGAACATGTGAGTATTTTCATAATTTGAGGATAGGCAAAGCGTTCTAAAAAACTGCAACAAAAGTGTATTAAAACTTTTAAAAGTTAAAACTTGGACTTCATTAAATTAGGAACTATTCATTAAGTGATAATATTGATAAAATTAAAAGGAAAGTCACGGATTGAACACCAAAGTCAAAACTAAATAATATACTAGTATATTCTATCAGAATATCTACTATTAAAGGTCTGATGGTAATCGACATTAGCCAGAATATTGAACAAACAGAAACGGTTACATTTCTTGGGAATGTAAGTTGGCACAGGCATTTTGGACAACATTTTGGCAGTGTCTTCTGAAGTTAAACATATTTATGGTCTAGGAACCAGAAATTCTTCAAACAAGATAGATGAGTGTTGATATCTACCAAAAGATATAGACAAAATTGTTCACAGCAGCATTGTGTTTAATAGCCAGAAACTGGGAACAACTCAAAATGTCCACCAGCAAGTGAGTATATTATGGTAAAGTTGTACAGTATAATAGGATATAGCAATAGAAATACAAACCACAACAACTCACAACAACATAAATAAATCACATAAATACAGTGTTGAAAAAATAGCAAAAGTTTAGAGGCACAACTAACCTATGGTGCTAAAAATCAGAATATTGGTTATATTTAGAGTGATGTGGGCTCCAGAGCATCATGAAGGAGTTCACTGGGGTATTTAAAATGATTTGTATTTTCTCCTGGTTGATGAATAAATACGGAGGGGTACACATGAGTAAAATTCTGGCAAGTTAAATTAGCTTCATTCTGTGTCCTTTATGCTATAACTTAAATCTCAATTGGAAAAAAAAAAAAATACAGCAAGTACACATCTACACAGTCCTCACATACACAGTCCTTACATTTATGTAAACTAAAATGCTGCTGCTGCTAAGTTGCTTCAGTTGTGTCAGACTCTGTGCGACCCCATAGAGGGCAGCCCACCAGGCTCCCCATCCCTGGGATTCTCCAGGCAAGAACACTGAAGTGGGTTGCCATTTCCTTCTCCAATGCATGAAAGTGAAAAGTGAAAGTGAAGTGACTCAGTCGTATCCAATGCTTCGCACCCCCAAGGACTGTAGCCTACCGGGCTCCTCCATGCATGGGATTTTCAGGCAAAAGTACTAGAGTGAGTTGCTATTTCCTTTTCCATAAACTAAAATACCTATAAGCAAATACTTAGTTAAATAATTCTTATGGCATTTAAAAGAAATTAGAGCCATGACAAATATCACATTTTTGAGATCAACTGAAAAGCCTCTTGATGAAAGTGAAAGAGGAGAGTGAAAAAGTTGGCTTAAAGCTCAACATTCAGAAAACGAAGATCATGGCATCTGGTCCCATCACTTCATGGGAAATAGACAGGGAAACAGTGGAAACAGTGGTAGACTTTATTTTTTGGGGGGCTCCAAAATCACTGCAGATGGTGATCGCAGCCATGAAAATAAAAGGTGCTTACTCCTTGGAAGAAAAGTTATGACCAACTTAGGTAGCATATTCAAAAACAGAGACATTACTTTGCCAACAAAGGTCCGTCTAGTCAAGGCTATGGTTTTTTCAGTAGTCATGTATGGATGTGAGAGTTGGACAGTGAAGAAGGCTGAGTGCCAAAGAATTGATGCTTTTGAACTGTGGTGTTGGAGAAGACTCTTGAGACTCCTTGGACTGCAAGGAGATCCAAGCAGTCCATTCTGAAGAAGATCAGCCCTTGGATTTCTTTGGAAGGAATGATGCTGAAGCTGAAACTTCAGTACTTTGGCCACTTCATGTGAAGAGTTAACTCATTGGAAAAGACTCTGATGCTGGGAGGGATTGGAGGCAGGAGGAGAAGGGGACGACAGAGGATGAGATGGCTGGATGGCATCACTGACTCGATGGGCAAGAGTCTGAGTGAACTCCGGGAGATGGTGATGGGCAGGGAGTCCTGGTGTGCTGCAATTCATGGGGTCGCAAAGAGTCAGACCCGACTGAGCAACTGAACTGAACTGAACTGAATACCATTTGATGAAAATAAGCCAAAAGAATTTGGAAACAAATATCTTTTATTTAAACTCTGAATACATTTAGTTACCCCCTGCTTTCTCCTAACTCTCCTTTTAAAAGTTCTGTAAAATAAAACTACATTAACTGATAAGGACAAGATATATAGGAGGGGATACAACAGAAAACAGGTGATAGCAACAAAGTTTAGAAACTGGAAAGAAGATAAATGAGTGTTCAGTGATTTGGCAGAGCAGAGTAAACTCACTGTGTGTTTATGTGTGTGTAAAATCATCAGTTTCTGCAAAGACTCAGGAATTTAAGGTACCACATATACCTGAAGCAAAATCCTCTGGTGTCTGACAGCAGGTGACTCTGTTGAAAGTTTATCTATGCAGCAGCCAGACTTTGGAATCTCCCGTCCTAGTCTAAAATGCCAGATATCCTCACCTCTCTTGCAGAAACATGGAAAGCTGAAAGTTAGAGGAATTGGATCAGACATTGTGTGAACTCCAAGATAGCAGGCAAATTGAATGTGTTTTAGATATTCAGTTGAAAGCAAGAAGATTAATTAAAATTCTAAAACTCTTTTCTCACTAAACCACCAGTATTTGCAGCCAGCCTTATAACTCAGGTGGGAGATAAGAAGTTTACTTTCTGGGGTAATTGAACATCTCTGTGGTAGGTAAAATAATTGCCTTCCCCCAGATTCTCTGGCCCAAATCCCTAGAACCTGAGAACGTATTACCTTAAGTGTGAAAATAGATTTAGTGGATTAAATTAAGGTATGAGCCTTTAAAAAATGGGAGTAGGGAGAGATATTACAATGGATGGGCACAGTCTAATCACACGAGTCTTTANTGCCTTCCCCCAGATTCTCTGGCCCAAATCCCTAGAACCTGAGAACGTATTACCTTAAGTGTGAAAATAGATTTAGTGGATTAAATTAAGGTATGAGCCTTTAAAAAATGGGAGTAGGGAGAGATATTACAATGGATGGGCACAGTCTAATCACACGAGTCTTTAAAAGCACAGAACTTTCTTAGTGGGGGCAAGAAAGATGAAACAAAAGTTGAAATAAGTGAGAATTTTAAAAATTAAACCATGTAATCCAATATTCCATGCAATTGGATTAATCCATGTAATTGGATTACATGCTTTAATTTAATTTTTAGATATCTCACTGATTTCACTTCTTATTTCATCTAAGTTTCTGTTTGTAATGCAGGAGACCTGGGTTTGATCCCCGAGTCTGGAAGATCCCTGGAGAAGGAAATGGCAACCCACTCTAGTACTCTTGCCCAGAAAATTCCATGTATGGAGGAGCCTGGTAGCCTCTGGTTCATGGGGTTGCCAAGAGTTGGACATGACTGAGTAACTTCACTGGTTCAATGATTCATATCACTTGCCCTAGCCCAGAAAGTTCTGTACTTTTAAGGACTTATTAAATTAGACCAAGCCATCAATTATAATATCTAACAAAGGCACAATATTTGACCTGTCTCTTGAGAAACCTGTATGCAGGTCAGGAAGCAACAGTTAAAACTGGACATGGAACAACACNGAATGATCCTGAGGCTGAATCTGCAATACTTTGACCATCTGATGAGAAGAGCTGACTCATTTGAAAAGACCCTGATGGTGGGAAAGATTGAGGGCAGGAGGAGAAGGGGATGACAGAGGATGAGATGGTTGGATGGCATCACTGACTCAGTGGACATGGGTTTGGATGGTCTCTGTGGTTCATGGGGTTGCAAAGAGTGGGACACAACTGAGTGACTGAACTGAGCAAAGGCAAGTAACAGAGCTATCTTTTTTTTTTTTTTTTTTACTTTACAATATTGTATTGGTTTAATTTTATAGAGTGCTCAGTCACTTCAGTGGTGTTCCAATCTTTGCGACCCTATGGACTGACCCAACCAGTCTTTTCTGTCCATGAGATTCTCCAAGAATACTGGAATGGGTTGTCATGCCCCGCCTCACAGGATTTGAACCTTTCTCTCCTGTATTTCCTGCACTACAAGCAGATTCTTCACAGCTGAGCCACCAGGGAAGCCTCATCCTTTTATTGGTAGGACCATTATTAAACAGGCTTCATGTGAAACATAGAACTTTGAATCAATTATTTTGTGTTTCTCTCTTCATTATTCAAAGGCAGTCAAACAAAATCAAATATTTGAAGAAGTACCTAAATAAAAGTCAGAGACTAAAACTAATGAATGCAAACCAAGGGAAATTCAGAAAATTTTTGAATATATTGGAACAAAAGACCCACAAGTAATAGCTCCATAGTTATGTGAGTTGGCATTTCATCTGGACAACAATACAGAGATACTAGAAAACACAAACATTCAGGTGTAAATAAAGTGGTTGGAATTTTAAAATATTATAGATATTACAAATAAGAATATATCATATGATAAAAGATTAAAAAGATGCACAGGAATTAAAAAAAAAGAATTCGAAAATGGAAGCATAGAAATTATCAGAGAAGATAGAAAAACTAATTTTCAGAAGTGAGGAAAGGAATTTATAGATTAAAAGAACTCACTACAAACATTACACAATCAGTAAAAAATAACTTACACAGCATTTTGGAATTTTAGACTTGTGGAGATGAACATAAATTACAAAAATCCTCCACTGTTGGAAAACTAAAACAGGATCTTATGGTAGGCAAAATCCTAAGATTTTGCCCCATGATCTCCATCACATTCATGCTTGCATGCTTAATTGCTCAGTTTTGTCCTNATAACTTACACAGCATTTTGGAATTTTAGACTTGTGGAGATGAACATAAATTACAAAAATCCTCCACTGTTGGAAAACTAAAACAGGATCTTATGGTAGGCAAAATCCTAAGATTTTGCCCCATGATCTCCATCACATTCATGCTTGCATGCTTAATTGCTCAGTTTTGTCCTACTCTTTGTGACCCCATGGACTGTAGCCCACCAGGTTCCTCTGTCCATGGGATTCTCCAGGCAAGAATGCTGGAGTGGGTTGCCATTCCTTTCTCTAGGGGATCTTTCCAACCCAGGAATCAAACCCAGATCTCTTGCATTGTGGGTGGGTACTTTACTGTTTGAGCCACCAGGGAAGCACACATTCATGCTTAAGTTACATCATGGCAGAAGTACTAAACGTCAAGTCCCAAATCAATCTAAGCTACTAATAAGAGATAGGCCTGCTCAACTAGTTGGAATTCATCCAAAAGGGGATGTGGGCCTTCCTAAGTTCAAAGATGTTCTTTTCTGTTGGTCTGGAAAATGCCATGAGTTCTACAGCCATGAAGAAATGAATTCTACCATCAACTTCAACATGCATCCAAGTGTTCTCGTTCCCATTTATGTCTTTTTTTTTTTTCTAATTTTTATTTTTATTTTACTTTACATTACTGTATTGGTTTTGCCATACATTGACATGAATCCACCATGGGTGTACATGAGTTCCCAATCTTCAACCCCCTCCCACATCCCACCCCATATCATGTCTCTGGATCATCCCCGTGCACCAGCCCCAAGCATCCTGTACCCTGTATCGAACATAGACTGGTGATTCATTTCTTACATGGTAGTATACATGTTTCAGTGCCATTCTCCCAAATCATCCCACCCTCTCCCTCTCCCTCAGAGTCCAAAAGTCCATTCTATACATCTGTGTCTCTTTTGCTGTCTCGCATACAAGGTTATCATTACCATGTTTCTAAATTCCATATATATGTGTTAGTATACTGTATTGGTGTTTTTCTTTCTGGCTTACTTCACTTTGTATAATCGGCTCCAGTTTCATCCATCTCATTAGAACTGATTCAAATGTATTCTTTTTAATGGCTGAGTAATACTCCATTGTATTACTCAGCCATTTATGTCTTTAGAATGCAGCCAGATCAACCTGTTGATTGAATCCGTGTGAGGCCCTGAGCAGAGGACAGGTTAGGCCATGCCTGGCTCCTGACCCAAAATAATAAATATATTTTAAGTAAAGTATGTGGTAATACCTAGCTTAAACTAATTCAATCATGAATCAGAATAGCATTTGTTATCTTAACAAGAACGCTTGAAGTTACACTAAAATGGGGGGATATATTTTAATTATTATGTTTATATAGGTATTTTAAGATTTCATGGGTAACAACTGAGATCTCTCTTAGGGAACAAAAAGTATAGAGGAATTTTAAGCAGTGGGATGACATGAGGCTAAATTATACAGAATAATTTGCATAAAAACTCATAGCATACCATAGATAATTCTCCATCCTGTAGTCTAAATATTTAACAGAATGAGGATGCAGTGATGAAACTAGCTGATTAGCAGGTGTGATACTAGGACTGCCCTTTTAGTGGGAGACCAACAGCATCAAGATAATTGGAAAACTACTAGATTCAGTGAGAGACTGTGGCTCAGACAGTAAGGAATTTGCCTGTAATGCAGGAGACCTGGGTTAAATCCCTGGCATGGGAAGATCTCCTGGAAAAGGGAATGGCAGCCCACTCCAGTATTCCTGCCCGGAAAATCTCATGGATTGAGGAATCTGGCAGGCAACAGTCAGTGGGTAGCAAAGAGTTGGATATAACTGAGTGACTAACACCTTCACTTTCACTCATTAGATTCAGTGAGAGAAATACAAGCTCAAGAACGAGCACTTCAACTCAAAATCAGGGCTTAGATATTGTTGACAGTAAGGCATGCTCCTGAGTACTCAGTCTTATCAGGCTCTTTTAGACCCTGTGGACTGTAACCAGCCAGGCTCCTCTGTCCATGGAATTCTCTAGGCAAGAATGCTGGAGTGCATTGCCTTTTCCTACTCCAGGGGATCTTCCCAACCCAGGAATCAAACACGCATCTCTTGCCTTTCTTGCATTGGTTGGCAGATTCTTCATCACTGTGACACCTGGGAAGCCCATTGATGGTGAAAGATCTTAGGAAAAGTCATGCATGTCTCTAAGAATGAATGCTGTGGAAATTCTAGTGCTTGTAAATTTTTCAATCTCCTATTTTTGTATGAATCTGGGAGGATTACACTTTCTTGCTTTGACAGTTGACATTAAGGATTGCCCAGTTCTAGCCACGGGACTGTGAGCAGGGATGAACTGTATCAGATGTGGGCTGAAGCAATTTCTGGACATCTTGAGATCCTCCTGCTCTCTCTTTCCACTGTTCACTGGGGAAGCATGTGTTCCAAAATGTGAAGCTATAGGTGGTAGGCCTCCATCAGCCTGGAAAATTGGGTTCTGACTTAAAAGACTTTGGACCTAAAATGTTACTGGAAACTTCAGAGCTTTTTATGAGGAAGACATGAACTTTTAGTGTGTTAAGTCACTGGATTTCTAGGCTTTTCATACTATAAGAATTCTAATTTATGTTGATTGTGATATACGGAATGGTAGCAGATTATAGAAAGATTAAGACACTTTTCTCATGATGAGTATAGAACATGAAATTGGTAAGACACTTTTCTCACAATGAGTGTAGAACATGAAATTGGTAAGGACATGGTGTGGTAAAATAAATAGGATAAGACTCTGACTCCAGCATGGTGAAGGGATGATTAATTCAGGTCCTAAGTGTGACTTTCAAAGTCCAACAAGTACTTTATCCCAGTGGGGTCAAGGTGTGCTCCATTCATTGTAAGAAAGCAACCACAGAAAGGGGATAAACTGAAGAGGACTGTAGTAGGCAGGGTAATGACCTCTCCAAAGCATCTGTGTCTGAATCCTGCAGAATTTGTGACTGTGACAGGTTCATGGGAAAGGGGGGTAAACATTGCCAATGCAAGTAGCTTTCTAACTTGCTGATCTTAAAATAGAGATATTACTCTGGTTTTCTTACACGGGACCAATGTCACCACAAGATCCTAAATACTAAGAGAGAATCAGAGGAATAAGTAAGTAAAATGTGATGTGAGCTGAACTCCACTTGCCACTGATTGGTTCAAAACCGGAGGAAGGGGACCACAAGCCAAGAAATGCAGGGAGCCTCTGGAAGCTGAAAAAGACAAGGGAACAGATTCTACTCCAGAGATGCAGCCTGGCTGACATCTTAATTTTAGCCCATTGAGATCCACATTGGGCTTTTAACCTACACAAATGTAAAATTATACATCAGTGGGTTTTTTTAAGCCATTAAATGTGTGATGTTTGTTATGGCAGCAATGGGAAATGAGTTAAGGCACTCATATAACAGTTTCTGCAGGTTGGCAAGGAGATAATGGTAGTAATACCACATGCCAATGGAGACAGGCCACTAGGATATGGACACCGTATCTCACTGTCAGCAAGAAAATAGATACCTCAGTCTGAGAGAACTAAGTCTTAGAGAATCCGCCTACAATGCAGGAGACCCCAGTTCAATTCCTGGGTTGGGAAGATTCCCTGGAGAAAGGATAGGTTACTCACTCCAGTATTCTTGAGCTTCCCCTGTGGCTTAGCTGGTAAAGAATGCGCCTGCAATGTGGGAGACCTGGATTCGATCCCTGGGTTGGAAAGAGCCCCCGGAGAAGGGAAAGACCACCCACTCCAGTATTCTGGCCTGGAGAATTCCATGGACTGTATAGTCTTTGGGGTCGCAAAGAGTCAGACACAACTGAGCAACATTCACTTTCACTAGGAAACTACATTTCACCAGTAATCTGAATAAACCTGAAAGCTGTTTCTTCCCAAAAGCCTCTAGAAGGGTGCATTGTTGTTATTGTTGTTATTTTTTAGTTGCTAAGTCTTGTCCAAGTCTTTGTGACTCCATGGACTATAGCACACCAGGCTTCTCTGACTTCTGCTAGCTCCGAGTTTGCTCAAATTCATATCCATCAAGTCACTGATGATATCTAAGCATCTTATCTCTGCTGCTCCCTTCTCCTTTTGCCTTCACTCTTTCCCAGAATCAGGGACCTTTCCAATGATTCAACTCTTCTCATCAATGGCCAAAGTATCGGAGCTTCAGCTTCAGCATCAGTCCTTCCAAATTCAGGGTTGATTTCTTTTAGGATTGACTAGTTTGATCTTCTTGCTCTCCAAGGGACTCTCAAGAGTCTTCAACACCACAATTTGAAAATATCAATTCGGTGCTCAGCCTTCTTTACAAAGGATATGAAGCCCTGCCAACACCTTGCTCTCAGTCTTGTAAAACTTACAGTAGCGGTCCAACAGGACTTCTGACTACAGAATGCATAACTGTAAGAATGTGGTGTTTTGGTTATGTTTTGTTTTAACTGTGTTTTGAGGACTTCTGATGGGTTGGAGTCCCTGATTCTGGTTCTGCATATTAGTTCTTGGTTTTTTTTTTTTTTT
>SJYA01002514.1:93082-172688 GCA_006410615.1 Neotragus moschatus | reverse complement strand
TTGGTTTTTGGTTTTTTTTTTTTTTTGGGGGGGGGGGAGGATTAATTTTCTCTTTTGCTTGAAAAAGTCTTCCTAAAAAAGGAGTTACAGGAAAATAATTCCTTTCAGGATTTTTTCCCCAAGTTTTATTGTATTTCATGCTTGGTTACTAATTTGGATAGAAATGGAATTCTATTTAAACATTATTTTCTGTATGAGTTGTAAAAGTTTTGTCCAATCTTCTATCATCCAGCAATACAACGTTGTTGAAAATTCAGCTCTAATTGCATTATCACACCTCTATAGATAAAGTGTTTTTTTCCCCTCTCAGCTCTGTTTAGATTTTCCCGAGTGAATTGAAACACAAAAATGAGCTTTGTTGTAGATTTTTAAAAAATCATAGCTCTAAACACTTCTTGTGCCTCCTTACACTATTGAATCATACTTTGTTTTCAGAAAATGCTGTTCTGTTATTTATGTGTTTTCTCCACTCTGATCTTAATCTCTTTCTGGAATAACTATTATGTATGTGGGATGCTATAGATTGTTCCTCTAAATTTTTAAATTGCTAAATTTTAAATTTAAGTTGGCATTCTATATAATGTCCTTGACATCATCTTCCAAACTTTTGATTAAAGTTCTTTGTAATGTCATATTTTTTACTTCAAAAACTCTTTATTTTAATCTGATTCTCCTTCTTTAGTGAATTTTTTTTTCCTGTTTTATGAATGTAATTTATTTCCACTTATCTGAAAATCAATTGGTTTTGCTCTTTGGTGTGGCCACCTGATGCAAAGAACTGACTCAATGGAAAAAACCCTGATGCTGAGAAAGATTGAAGGCAGGAAGAGAAGGAGATGACAGAGGATGAGATGATTGGATGGCATCACCGACTTGATGGACATGAGTTTGAGCAAGCTCTGTGAGTTGGTGCTGGACAGGGAAGCCTGGCGTGCTATAGTCCATAGGGTCGCAAAGGGTCAGACACAACTGAGTGACTGAACTTAACTGTGCATATTTGTTCTATTTCTTCCATGATCTCTCCATCCTTTTTCTTACGTTTGTGTCTTTGGGGTTTCACTTTTGCATGCGGTACTTTCGTGCTTTATCCTGTTTTTTGGTAATCTATTAATATTTTAAACTCTTGATAATTGCCCACAATATCTAGTTCCTGTTTTCTCTATGATACTCAGTTATTTCCCTCTCCATTCTCCTCCAGCCACAGTGACATCCTTACTCCTTTTAAAAAATAGCAAGTACTTGCAGAGATTACAATGGGGCTATCAGTCTTCAAAGCAAGGATTTCTGGGATAAAATAACAGGAAGAAACACACCCTTCACATGTGTAGTCTTTGAGACAAGCAAGCTCATCCCATCTATGCCCTTACACTCCAATTTCTTGTTGAAAGTGAAACTGAAAGTCTCTTAGTCGGGTCCCACTCTTCACAACTGAGTGGACTATACAGTCCATGGAATTCTCCAGGCCAAAATACTGGAGTACTGAATACCAACTGAACCACGATGGAAGCCCAAGAATACTGGAGTGGGTAGCCTATCCCTGCTCCAGTGGATCTTCCCGACCTAGGAATCAAAGCAGGGTCTCCTTCATTGCAGGCAGATTCTTTACCCACTGAGCTATCAGGGAAGCCCCCCGTTTCTCATTGCCCACCCAGACATAAGCCAGTGGCATCATGATGCCCTTATCACAGAGCTTCCCTGCCTTGTCCTTCCGAGATCCTTCAGTCTGTTGGGCTAACAGCTGATCCAAGTCCCAGGTCTCTTTTCCTGAATCCCACTTCTCTCAGCGGTGACCCCAGACACCTGCCTGGCTTACAACCCTTGACTCTCCCTTTCCCCTTATCCTTCTGCCAGGGAGGTTTCTTTCAGTTGACAACTTTTAATAGTTAGTATATTCAGGCTGATTTCCTCCAGACGACCCTGGCACACAGTGTGGAGCCCGGAAAGATACTCAAGGTCATTGCCCCTCCACAAATATTCATTTTTGCTTCATCATGTGAAAGGTTGAACTTGCCCTTAGAATGTTAATGATACAGTCCATTTGACCTCTGTTCTCTAAGACTTTATGATCTCAGAGTTGTGGGTTTAGCAACTTAATAAAATAAATATATTTAATATATGCATTGAAAAAAGCAGTAAGCACGTATTCATCCTGTGTCCTTTGCACTTCTTATTCTCTCAGGCTGAGGTTCTCCTCCCTGAGATACCCACGTGACCAATTCCCTCACCTCATTAAAATTGTTGCTTGATTTTCATCTCCTCAATGACACTCTCCTTGGGCATTCTAATTAATGTTAGAACTAATTCTGCTTTCCTCAGTATTTCCAATACTTCTTATAATACAGCTCCACTTCATGGTTTTTTTTTTTTCTTTCTTTATTCATAGCACTTATTTTTAGGTTATTTTTGCATTTGTATTTCTAACTTTCATTACCAGTCTTCTCCATAAAGGATGTAAGTTCCTTAAGAGAAGTGATCTTCTCAGACATAATTATTGACATACTTTGATCACCTAGAAGTTATTGGACCATGATGTGTATGGTTTTATTTTTTAATTGAATGAATGTGTGAATTAGGGGCAAAGCACTAACAGTGTCTAAGGGGAGAATTTTATATATGGGTAGGGCTTGTCCCTTTGATGACTTCATGCAGTACTGACTGGGAAAGCAGATACTCAGATGTCAGTAATGACATGACAGAAGCTGATGTTGGAATGTATATGTGTCTAAACCAATGGTTTCCATTGGTTCCTTGATATCAACCAGTATTTTCCTCAGTAACCTGCAGTCTCACAAATCCCCTTTTTCAGGTCTTTGTCTAGGTGTCTGTACTTAGTTTTCTCAAAATAGATTCTCCATAAATATTCTGAGCATCTCACTCCTGTTTATGACCCGGCTTGACTCTTCCACATTGTTTACTTCTCCAGGCATGGGTGACAACCCTTATCCTTATCTTTTTCCTTGGCCTCTGCATGTACTAAATGTGGAACAGAGGTGTCTGCTAAGTTTTTTGCCATTGTCTGTTTTCTGCCTTTTCATCTGTAGACATTCTTTATTCTTTCCCCTTTTATCTATGAATCTATACCATGTACCCTTACTTATCTTCATGAGGTATACAAGGGGAGAAGAAATATATCTGGGAATTCCTCATGCCTGCCTAACTTTAACTTGGCTATTACTGTATTTTTTACTTTAAGAAATCTAGTATTTCTGAAAGCTAATTATCATTATTATTATCCTGTTTCTTATTTACAATACCTTACCTGTATGAAATGTAATAATATATATTACCTATGGGCAATCTTTACTCCCAACTTCATCAAAACTCATGTTGAATGACCTGTTCAATTATCTGGTTTATTAAGCAGGATATGGTGCTTTATAGAAACAATAGTTTTAAAAGAATTTTTCACAAAGACACCTGAATCTAAATGTGCCCAATTAAAAGGACAAAAACATTTTAGAACCAATGATATATTTTTATATAAAATTATAAAATTAAGTGAGAGCTGATTATTTTATCATTTTAATGTGTTGATGCATACTTTGGATTTTAGCTAGATAAAAGCTGAAATTTTAGTACAAGTTGTTTTTGAAGAGTAGGAAACTAAAACTATGAAGATAAATAGTCTATGATTATGTCTGTAAACTAACTTCTGATTCTCTGAAGAAGTTAGTAAAGGTTGTTGTTAGAGACATTATGGGGACTTGTTTCAAAAACAAAAAAAGGATAAAATGTTTCAAAATGACTTTGACAAGTTTTTTAAGTGATCTGAAATAAATAAGACACTATTTCCTTCTTCTCAGCATTGCTTCTAATCCCTTTGAAACTACTTGCTAATGGCGCACACAAAAAAGGATACAACCACATCAGCCTATAATTATAATCACTCTTACTTTTCAGTAGTTCAATATTTCAAGATGCTAGTTCCTCATTGTTGAGTGTTCTTTAGTTCATTATCACAAACCATGGTTTGTTTATGATGCTAATCCTTTCCTTTTAACAGCAATTATTTTAATTTTAGGAATAAACAATTTTGGTAGAATTTAACTAAAGTGGATCAAGTCAATATTAAATAAGTTAGAAGCAGGATCTATTTCATTTGATTTAATTAATGCATCTCTTGAGTTTATTTCGTGATATAACTATTTTAAAGCCAACCTATCTCTGCTTCAGTTCCCCTTGACTTGCTATGATGATTTATGTTTATGCTAACACTAATCATGTCCTAAAGTGACAGTTTGAGAGACTGCAGATGTTACCCAGGTGGTTGGTTATCAGGGAAGTTATTGAAATACATGAAGTTAGATATTCAGTGGATGGTACCAGTAGGTCAAATGCAACTTATCACACCTGATAAAAATATCCTTGGCAAGATCCAAGTTACATTTGTAGTATCCTCAAATCAATTACATGTTAAAGTAAAAAGAATAAATTAATTGACATATTTCTCTGATTTTGACCCTGGCTACCTACTAAGGTAGACTAGCATCTAAACTAGTTTGGCTATATGACTAGACTGTCATCTGGTGTACTGTGCTCTCTTTTTTCATTTTGGGCATAGGTTTTGCATTGTGAAAGTTTTTAATGCATTTCTCAAATTTTTTCATTATTATTAAATAGTTATCACCATTGACATGTGTGCAAGAGAATTCAGAATTGAGTAGTAAAATGAAAAATTGTTTTATACACTATATAATTTCATTTCTATGGGGTAGTTTTACAGTTAAAATCTACTTTGAGTTGTGGCTCCATGGTTAGTAATTCATAAGAGGTGATTAGTCACACATCTTTTTGATATCATGTGTGCCGCCTCCAGAGAGAACACTGTATCAGGAGATGGTCCAGACTTAACATTCAGTGGTTGAATATGTCAGAAATGGTTCCAACACTAGACATTCTCAGAATATATTCAAATCCTTTGTTCCTTCTTACTGTGATAATCTTAATTTCAGTTCAGTTCAGTTCAGTTCAGTCACTCAGTCTTGTCTGACTCTTTGCGACCCCATGCATGCCAAGCCTCCCTGTCCATCATCAACTCCTGGATTTCACTCAGACTCCATTCATCGAATCAGTGATGCCATCCAGCCATCTCATCCTCTGTCGTCCCCTTCTCCTCCTGCCCCCAATCCCTCCCAGCATCAGAGTCTTTTCCAATGAGTCAACTCTTCGCATGAGGTGGCCAAAGTACTGGAGTTTCAGCTTTAGCATCATTCCTTTCAAAGAAATCCCAGGGCTGATCTCCTTCAGAATGGACTGATTGGATCTCCTTGCAGTCCAAGGGACTCTCAAGAGTCTTCTCCAACACCACAGTTCAAAAGCATTCAAAGGTAAATACTAAACATTTCAGTGGTTACAGATGGTGAGAAAAAAACATTATTTTCTCAGGACCAGAGAGAACATTTTCTGCTTGTGGTTGACACATGTGATTGGGGGAGTATGGTAGGAAGAATTCTAAGATGGCCTGCAGGATTCTTGTCCCTGGTATACAGGTTTTATCTTTGAATATACACTGGACCAGTAAATATGAGTGTAGTCACTCCTGTGCTTATGTTAAGTTGTGGTATTAACTGACTCTAGAGAGATTTTTCTGTTGGTTTTGTAGAAGGAAGCTGCCATGTTCTGGGCCACCTGACAAGGGACTATGAGTGATTTCCAGATGCTTAAAGCATCCGCCAGCAGACAGAGCAAGAAAATGGGACCTTGGTTCTATAGCTAGAGAGAATTAAATTCTGCCAACAACAGCAAAATCTGGATGATGTTCCAAAGTTTTAGAAAGAAAGATTACCCGATTGGCCTCTTAGTTTTAAAGTTGTGAAATCCAGAATAGAGGATTACTGAAAATGTACTAGAATTCTGCCCCAAAGTAACTGTGAAATAATGAGTGTGGACTTTTTAAAGCTGTTCAGTGTGCTAACTCTAATAGCAAACTAGTAAGAGCAGAGTTTGACCTGGTAACTGGAGAACTGGTCAGGTTTCTGAGGAAGAATTCATAATGTTTTAATTTCATCAGTGCTAAGAGAGTCTGAGTTTAGGCTATCTTCATAGATGCAAAATGAAATAAATGTATAATTCTAGAAGAAAAGGTTGAAGAGGAGATTGTATTTTAAACTCAGTCATCATAAATGTGTATTAATATGATATATATCACAGCCAAATTATTTTTGCACATTTTAATACAATTTGTAAAGGCTCATTGACCAAAGTATTTTAACTGGATGCCACAATTAAAATAATTTACAGGCTCTGCTTGATTTAAGGCTACACTAATGCAAGGTCATTAATTCATGTAATTATGTTCAATGCCATTTTTTTACTGCGAAAGAGAATATATATACCACAAGACTCTATGAAGTTATTCTTTAAATTAGTGTAAAGAACATTTCATCAATGAGAGGTTGATGCTTTATATTACTTAAATAATGAATGAGGTAACAAAGAATTTGCCACTGAAATAAAGAGGTTGTAAATTTAAAATGTTTTTGCTTTTAGTTTTGTCCTTTGTGTTTCCTTTTCTATATGGTATGCTAGAAGTAGGTACTAACTTAAGATTTAAATGTGATAATGTTAAAATTACTACATCAATAAGAAAGGAAGGGAAATATTTCTATTTGAGAAAGACCCCAAATTTGGATCTAAAATTGATATCCTACAAATTTTGAGGGGAAATTTTCATGTAATTGTCTCACCTATGTAATATTAAAAATCTAAGATTGAAGGAAATTCAACATGAAAATGCTTTATTCTAACACAGAATTTCTTTCATAAATTACAAAAGGAATTTCACATTGCTCAAAAAGACTTCTAAGAAAGCAAGTTATACACACCTTTTGAGAAATACTTTTCTCATAATATAGAAATTGCATGCAACAACAGACAAACAAACATTTGTAACAGGGGTGTAAGTTATTAATATAATATAAAGGATACTTGTGCACGTGGTGCCCTGCTTAATAATTGAGTATACTGACCAAAGGGGCTTCCCAGGTGACCCTAGTGGTAAACAATCCACCTGAAAAAGCAAGGGATGTAAGAAAGGCTGGTTCGATTCCTGGGTTGGGAAGACCACCTGGAGGAGGTCATGGCAATCCATTCTATTATTCTTGGCTAGAGAATCCCATGCATAGAGGACCCTGGTATATTCCATTGGATGGCAAAGAGGTGGATATAACTGAAGCAACTCAGCACTCACCCATGCATACTGACCCTTGAAGACTCCTAACCATTCTCTTTACTACATACAGAAATTTATTTGTAAATATGCTTTTCTTTATAGATCTACTGTCCAAGGCTGTGTCCATATCAGTACAATGCTTTTTTAGTTTTACATGTAGATAAACTTTATGTGAAAGTGATCAACTACATTTTATACAGATATTTCAACAAAAAAGGTGGGAGAACAAAAGAAAGAGGTATTAGGTGAAGTATCTATTAAAAGTTATGATTAATTCCAGAGGCTTTTCATGATGGTGGTTTGCCTGTCAATGAGATTAAACACTCAAAGCTCCACCTTTCTGCTTTGGATAACGTTGTGCTAATCAGTCAGAGTTTACCTCTCGTTCTGCTTCATCTGCTTTTCATTTCTTTAAAATTGACCTACTGAGGGAAATGTTATTCCTTTATCAAAGGCAGTAAAGCAAATTAGGTTACTACTCAGCCTATTTGGGTGGTGCACTGCTATTCTGCTTTAAAGATAATTATGCATGGTTCAATCTTGAGATCTAGCTCCAAGTTTAGATTTTTAAAATGCAACCACATTTTGAAGTTCATTGAATAAGGGAAGGAGAAAGATCACCTTAATTTCATCATCCATAGAATCTGTAAACATATTAAAATTTCTTTCAATTGTTCTATGTATCTATGTGTATATCCTTGGCTAGATATTTAGGTTGTACTGATAAAAAGTCATGCTTCAGTCCTCAGTTCAGTTCAGTCACTCAGCCGTGTCCGACTCTTTGGGACCCCATGAATCGCACAGCACACCTCGCCTCCCTGTCCATCACCAGCTCCCGGAGTTCACTCAAACTCATGTCCATCGAGTCGATGATGTCATCCAGCCATCTCATCCTCTGTCGTCCCTATCTCCTCTTGCCCCCAATCCCTCCCAGGATCAGGGTCTTTTCCAATGAGTCAATTCTTTGCATGAGGTGGTCGAAGTATTGGAGTTTCAGCCTCAGCATCAGTCCTTCCAATGAACACCCAGGACTGGTATCTTTTAGGACGGACTTGTTGGATCTCCTTGCAGTCCAAAGGCCTCTCAAGAGTCTTCTCCAACACCACAGTTCAAAAGCATCAGTTCTTTTGTGCTCAGCTTTCTTCACAGTCCAACTCTCACATTCATACATGACCACTGGAAAAACCATAGCCTTGATTAGACACACCTTTGTTGGCAAAGTAATATCTCTGCTTTTCAATATGCTGTCTAGGTTGGTCTTCCTTCCAAGGATTAAATGTTTTTTAATTTCATGGCTGTAATCACCATCCTGAATTTTGAGGACTGCACCATTTCTGTTCACAAAAAGGCCACAATAAAGAGCACAAGTCAATAAAGTATGGTTTGTGGGGCAAATCCATCTCATGACCTCTTTTGTGAATAATTTGATACTAGAACACATCCATGCCCATTCAGTAACACGTCATCCCATGGCCATGTTTGTCCTCCAAAGATGAGCTGCTGTGACAGAGAGCATTTGGCCTGGAAAGCCTAAAATATTTACTCACTGGCCTCTTACAGGAAATGATATCTGATCCTGGACAAGGAGGAAAGGAATTACATAGAGAGTTAAAATTCAATAGGTCTAATTTAAGTATTTGTATTTCTTGGTAGTCTGATAACCCTTGGACTACAAGGAAATCCAACCAGTCCATCTTAAAGGAGATCAGTCCTGGGCGCTCATTGGAAGGACTGGTGCCGAAGCTGAAACTCCACTACTTTGGCCACCTGATGCAGAGAGCTGACTCATTTGAAAAGACCCTGATGCTGGGAGGGATTAGGGGCAGGAGGAGAAGGGGATGACAGAGAATGAGATAGCTGGATGGCATCACCGACTCAATGGACATGGGTTTGAGTGGACTCCAGGAATTGGTGATGGACAGGGAGGCCTGGCGTGCTGCGGTTCATGGGGTCACAAAGAGTCAGACATGACTGAGTGACTGAACTGAACTGAACTGAACTGATTCTCTCATGTTACAATGATAATTTCTTAAATTGTCTCCTAATAAACTACCTGTATTTGACTTCCTATCTCAGAGTTTATTTGGGGAAAACCTAAACAAAGACTGTTGGTGCTGGACGTGGATTCCTAGCAAGCAAATTCTTGTGACTCCTATACTGGGCCCACTCTCTGGTCTGGCCATTAGTGGTAATAAATTAGGAAGTGAGCACTCCTAGCCTGTTAAGCATTTGAAGTACCAAGAAACTCAAGTTTTGTGAATTTAGATGGAATAAAGGTAGAAAGGTTATATTAGATTTGAGAAATACTTGATAATGACAATTATAAGTAATATATTACTACTTATTATAAGTAATAAAGAGTGATGAGCTAATTGGAAGATACTAATTGAAATCTAACTCCTAAAAGAAAATAATAATAATAATAATGTTGTAGCCACACATCCTGGGAAACAAACTCACTCAGAAGGACAATGCAGATAGTGGAGTGTAGTTTCTTACACCAGCAAGCCCAAGGCAGAGTCTTCTCTTAGCCAAGGACCCCGACCAGTTTTTTTTTGAAAACCTTGTATACCTTAAGTGTATGTGCCCAAACTCACCTCCCCAAATTCCCTGAAACTAGTCTAAACAAAGGAAAAGAAAGATACAGTCAAAGTTAACCTGTGATTCATATGCCTTAAGCCTAGGTAGTTAATAGTGGACAATTATTGGCCTGAGATTATACTCCAATAATATAATTTATGATTGTATTTGGTTACACAGATAATTAGAGTATTCTTTTAGGCAATGGAGAGTCTAGGTATGATTCCTGTTCTTCCATCTGGGGAGGTCTGTTTTTCCAGTTGGTATGTGTTTTCCATAGATACTGGGCATATAACGCAAAGCCCACAATCCCACCCAAGATGGAGTCCTGCTTTCAAGATGGAGCCTCTTCTGTCTGTTTCCTTCAATAACAGGTTTAAGTAGACCACTCTCAAGTTAGAGAATGTTTATATCCTGTTTAAAGAGTGTTCCCTGTGACAAATGAGGCACTTACAAAAGTGGCTTAATTTTCAGCCCTGGGGAGCATTTTATGCTAAAGTGTTCATTGTGATGGGAAAGAGGTGAGACCCTGAGACCTGAGGCTGGCACAACTGGGCAGACACTCTCAGAAACCTGAACTCACAGATATGCTAGATCCACACAGACACAGAAGTGATCCCTGCAACTTATTATAGAATAGAGGCTTTTCCCTTTATCTGAAAAAGATGTACAAATATCATCTGAAATGGGTACATTACGCAAAGATGTTTGTCTTCCCCAATATTTGCCTTTATTTGCCCAAATCATTAGACCAGTGGTTCTCAAAATGTTCTGAGCAAAGCATACAGATATCTGGACAGAGAGTTAAACATCTCAGTCCCCACCCATGCCCCGGGTTCTAATTTGCTAAATCAAGATGAGTTATAAATGTGCATTTTGACAAGCTCACTTGTGATGATGCTTCAGTTCAAGAGTAAGGCTGTATATTACACTATCCTATACCAATAACTTGGGTCAAGTCTCAACCAGGCTCCATAATTACTGTCCTTCCTGTAGGAAGAAAATATAAAACTGAATAAACAGAAACTTCAATTAAAATAGTGTCAGAATAGAAGAAGTGGAAACTCTCACACGCTATAGTGATAGCAGAGTTAACAGCCATAAAAAGAATTGTTTTGTTGCCTGGCAAAATGCTCAGTGAGAACCTTTACAACTTAGTCAATGAAAAGCAGATTTACTTCAAACTCTCAGATCTTTCAATGGACTCTATTTACAGTAGATTGCCTCCCCCTCTTCCTTTTTCTCTATATATGAGTCCTCTTTTCCTTATTACAACAGGACTTGCAAGTGACTCATCATGGTTGCACACTCTGAATTGCAATTCTTTGCTATTCCTCAATAAACTCATTTATTGCTGAAGAATTAATTGGCAGTCCACTTGTTTTAGGTCAACAAAAGAGAGTATTTACCAAAGGAATTGCAAAATATGGGTATAAACCTGTGGGCACTGGAAGAATATGTCTGCAAATGGATCATGAAGGTCCTGGACCCAAGAAGTGCAGAGATTTTAAACTATTTAAGAGAGAGTTTGTTGACATTGGGAAACTTTCCCATGATTCAGGATTCTACTTTTGTTAAGGAGCTGCTTCTCTGATGTTACTGAATTTGACCACTTTTTTAAACATTCCCCTCATATTTATTTTTATCATTTTTTTGTGAAACATTTATATATAATTGCTATACAAAATCTGTACATAATTAATTATGCAGCATAACATATTTGGAGATTCATATATTTATATGAAAATATCACCATAATGTATGTCATGAACAAATTCATTGCCTTCAAAAGTGTTTTGTCATCCTCTTTATTTATTATTATTATTATTATACTATTTATGCATGTGATAACACATATGCAGGGAAAGTACTTGAAGAAATTCAACACCTTTCATAATAAAAATGGAGAAGGCAATGGCAACCCAGTACTCTTGCCTGGAGAATCTCAGGGACGGGGGAGCCTGGTGGGCTACCATCTATGGGGTCGCACAGAGTCAGACATGACTGACACAACTTAGCAGCAGCAGCAGCATAATAAAAGCTCTCAAAAAATTAAGTGTGGAAGGAACTTGTACAACAAAGTCCCTATTTGAAAAGCCCATCATTATCATTCTACTCCATGGTGAAAAACTGGATTTTTTTTTTACTCTGTTGCTGCTGCTAAATCGCTTCAGTCATGTCTGACTCTGTGCGATCCCATAGATGACAGCCCACCAGGCTCCCCCGTCCCTGGGATTCTCCAAGCAAGAACACTAAGATCTACAAAAAAGCAAGAGTGCTCACTTTTATCACTCCTATTCGACATTAAACATTATACTAAAATTCAAGCCAGAGCAGTTAGTCAAAAGAAAGGAAAAAAAAAAAAAGGAAGAAAGAAATCATCCAAATTGAAAAATAAATGTAAAATTATCTGTTCTCAGATCAAATGATATTTTCACATAGAAAATTTCCAAGACTCCACAAAACAAACAGAAAAACTGTTAGAGCTAACACACATATCCGTTAAAAGTTGAAGGATAGAAAATCAGCATAAAAAAATCAGTTGTGTTTCTATACATAAGCAAGGAATTACTCAAAAAGGAAATTAAGAAAACAATTCTGTTTATAATAACATCAAAAAGAATAAAACACTCAGAAATAAACAATGCTCATAGTGACTTAACTTCAGGCAGGTTTTTTTCCTGCTGTAAACCCCTGACCTACCTTTTCTGTGAGTATTTATTAGTTGAAGAGCATTTGCTAGTTAAAAATTCATTCCTTGACTCTTTGAGATGTAAATCTTTTAAAAAGCTTCTTGCCAGGTTCTACAATCCTGGACTAGAAATATCTTTTCCAAGGGCCTGGGAGCCACCCCTTTGACATGTAATCACGAAGGATGATAATGTCCCTTTTTTTTTTTTATCTTTTTGAAGGTTTATTCTCAACAATTTTCAAATGCTCAACACAGTATTGTTAACTATCTAGTCACCATATTGTACATTAGATTCCTATAACTTATAAAGTTTGTGCCTTTGGATAGAATGCCCCTTGTCTGCAGTCACTATGGGAGGGTAGAAATCTAATGTCCTTTAACAGGCATCTTACTCTAAGGCATACAATTACCTGCACTGTTTCTATGAGAAAATTTAAAATTATCTGTGAGCATCTTTACCACCAGCAAAAAAGACTATTATGGCTGATGTTGCTCTTGTCATCCAAAGCAGGATGTACATTATTTGTGTGTGTGTGTGTGTGTGTGTGTGTCTGTGTGTGTGTGTGTGCATTAGTTTTCTATTGCTGTTATAGCAAATTACCATAAAGTTATTTGTTTAAAACAACACAAGCATGTTAACTCACAGCTCTATAGTTAGAAGTTCTAGTGGACTGACTGTTGCTGGTTACACAAGGTCAAGGTCAGGTCTTGGCTGGCCTGGACTGAAAGGGAAAATCTGCTCTCAAGATCATTCAGGTTGTTTGCAGAATTCTTGCAGCTTTTTCTGGCTGAGATCCTTGCTGGCTATTATCCAGGACACTCTCAGTTCTTTACAACCATCCACATTCCTGGGGGCTTTGCCCTCTCTGTCTTCAAACCTGAAGGATGTTTTGTTCTTCTAATATTTTGAGTCTCTAACTTCTCTTCCACCCAAGTTCTTTTGCTCCAGCTGAAGGTACTTCTCTGCTTTTAAGAACCCTTGTTTTTAGTTTAGTCCTCAACATTTATTCAAGGTTAAACTTATTTTATGATCTTATACCTAGACTAGACTGGAAAGTTTCTTTTCCCAACTAATATGATGTATTCTCAGTTCCTGGAATTAGGGAGTGGCCATCTCTCGAGGGCTCATGCTGCCTTATTCATGGTTCCTGGCATTAGACAGCAGCCATCTCTCAGGAACCATTCTGTCACAATGAGGATAAAATTTATAAAAACAGATGAATAAAATCTTTTCAAATGTGACTTCAGTGATGTCACAGTGATCTAAGAAATCTTGTCCTCAGCATCCCTCATGTTATTTATGCAAAACACATTTCCTTTGGCAAATATGACTTTCTAAACAATCTGACTTCATGGCTCTAAAATGTTTGGTTAATGCAAAGGTAGCTTAGTGTTTTTTTAAAAGTGTAGATGTATGGCAGACATACTTTTTAGACAATGATCTTGAAATTCTATTTTCTCCAGCTAATTTTTTGATAGAAGATACAATTAGGTACTTTTCTTTAAGACTCTGATAAGTACCTGGAATTGTGGTAATTCTGTATTGTATATCTGTCAAATTTGCAAATTAAGTAAATTAAAAAATAGGCAAATTAAGCTTGAAATTTGAATTATTTTTGTCCTCTTTTGTCAACAGAATTATGTAGGTAGTTCTGCTCAAATATCAGGTGAACTGAAAACAATGTTTTCCATATTTAAATTGGTTGCATTATTTATGTACCTAAAGTGCTTGAAAATCAGCTAATATTTTCCTTGAAATGATAAAGATACCTCATTTTCATTTTTTCTAAATGTACTATAGCTGCTGAAAAAATTTAGTATGCTGTGTGATAGTTCTGGCCTTTTGGCAAATCAGACATTTCCTGAAAGTAATGATAATCCCTACCCAGCAGGTATTTCTAAGTGAATACAAACAAAATTAACTGTGTGCAAATGTTCATATAATTATGGCTTGACATGATGTGAGATAAGACACTCTGTTTTCCTTATTATCACTAGGCAGATTGCAGACTAATTTACTGATTCTAAAGACATAAAGGTTGGAAGCACAAAACCCAACTAAATAAATGTTTGAACCATACTTTTACATGTTTTAAAGGAAATCTTTATTTTTGTATTTTCATTTTCTTTCATGTACTAATAATAGGTCTTGAAATGTTTCCTCTATTTTAAAATTCTGTATTATCATCTATATTTTCCTAGTCTTCTAGTTATTTTAAACATAATAATAAACAGAAAATCCTTTTGTGATTCAATGTGTAGGACTCCAGGCTTTCATTGCCAAGAGCCCAGGTTCATTCCCTGGTCAGGGAACTAAAACCTCTCAAGTCATGTCGTGCTGCCATTGTTATCAAAACAATGATAATAATTTTTAAAACAAAATCAAGTACTTCTCATTAAAATATTGCACTGAGTTGATACATGCTATATATATATAATATATATTTATATATACTTTTTCAGTATTTTCTGTTACTCGTTACTTGTAGAATAAACTTGAAAGTAAAGGCGGATGTTAATATGATTTATTAATTCTATTTGAAAAGTGGCTGCAAAGAGTCGGACACGACTGAGCAACTGAGCACACACCCAAACTGCAAAGTCTTTCCAACACTTATCAGCTCCAAGAATAAATTAATGCTGACTATTAAGCTCCTGGAACTCCATGTCTCAAACACCACACAAGCTAGAATCTATTACTCATAACTAGAGAATTCTAGTGTAGGGTATTTATGAATCAAATGCTTGTATTTTATAAAATAAATGGTGAAAAAGTCCAGAAATGGTAATTCAAACATGTTAGAATCTCATCTCAGCCCCTGACAAATGGCCTTAATTTTTCCTTTCCTCACTGCATATAATAAAAATATCCTTCAGAGAACTGGGTCAAATGATGCCTCTGGTCCCACATTGCTTCGGTGGGAGCAACTGCAATGGAACAACATTACTTGCAGATGTGATTTCATAGTTCTAATGTGTTCATTTCTCATTCGTGTGTGCTTAGTCACATTTCCACCAAAATATAGAACTTCGGTTATTATTAAGAGTATTAAGGAATAGAAACTGGATATGTTTTATAATTATTTTTATTTATAAATAGTATTTATGTTAATATTTATTCATTTAGTACTTATTTCTTATTTTAGATTTAGAAAAATAACCATGAAGCATGAGTAAGGCTAAAACTTTGAGAATTTTTGTAAACAGACATTTTATTTAGGAGTGTAGAAGCCGGCTTACTGAAAAAGACTGATGCTGGGAAAGAGTGAAGGAAAAAGGAAAAGGGGGCTGCAATGGAAATGAGATGGTAAGATACAATCACCAACTCAATGGATATGTAATTAAGCAAACTCTGTGAGACTGTATAAGACAGGGGAGCCTGGTGTGCTGCAGCCCATTGGGTCACAAAGAGTTGGACAGGGCTTAGCAACTGAACAACACCAAGCAGAAGCCAACATTGGGCTTAAGTTAAAGATCTTATTTGGGTTATCTGATTTGAATATGAAGAAGACACGCTGGTCAACGCTGTCATTTACTTGATTGCCTCTCCACATTTCCCAGATTCACAGCCACAAGTGTCCTTTGGTTAAATTTACAAAATATGCCTCCATTAACAATTTAAGAAGGGTAAATGATTAAAGCTTTGGATTTAGCAAATTAATACAATGAGTCATACTTTGCAGTAAATTGGATATAATTAGCTAGTTGAAATACATAATATATATATATACATAATACACATTCATAACAACATAGTATACATGTACATATATTATTACCAAATAGTGTGGAACCACATCCCAATTCCTTTTCACTGATACATGCAGGTACCTCTTTGGCCATATTAAAAAGAAAGAAAAAAACAACAAAACCTCCTATATACAATATTGTAAAGTAATTAACCTCCAATTAAAATAAATTTATTAAATATTTTTTCTCTTTCATCATTTACCCTCATTTACCATCATTTACTCTCATTTGCACTCTTACCTTGGCTCAGAGATTATGCTGATCCTGTGATTACTATCATATTAACTAAATCTTTATCTCAAAGTTTCTTTTTTCTTAAGTTGTGCAGTTTTCACACCACCTACAATGTTTAGAACATTCATTCTACAAAGCAAGAAAGATTCATGTCTATTTATCTTGATGAACACTTTCTGTCTCTATGGTACTGAATAAACTCATAAAAATGCAGGATTTTAAAGATATGATATGAATCCACTCTTCTAAAGACTGCCTGCCAAAATGACATTTTCTTTAATATATTTTTTTTTTAGGATGGATATAGGATACAAATCTCCCTGATTTTAAATGGAAAAAATAACCTTTTACTTTAGGTTAAATGATACCTGAAAGAGGTCCTTAAATGTATGGTTTCTAGACTCAAAATCCATTGAGATGTCTCTGGTGTTTCAATATATAGCAATTTCTGAGCCAAATAAAAGCATTAAGACAGATATCTCTGGTATTTTGGCAGTGGTGTTGGGGAGAGGGAGAGAAGATCTCACTTATTTTCCATTTAATTTCCCCCAAACCTCTAATTAAAAAAGACTGTCAATGAAAGTGATCTCATCTTCAAATCAGTATTTGCTAACTAATGTATGTACCTAGATCCCTTCAGTTCAGCTCAGCAAAACAAATTATAAAGTGCCCAATTTGTCAGCTGGTGATGATTAGGAGAAAATATAGTGGAACTTAGCCATATCAGTTAGTCTTAGAAAATATACTTACAGTGGGAGGTAGATATGTAGTCACATAAATATGGTGACATTATCATCACATTTTGGTGGTATTTGCAAAGTGTTACAGTAATGCATGAGGAAGTTTTATATTTCATCTTAGGAACTGAGGCTATATTAGTGTTTTTGAACAATGACCACAAAGTTTCTGGCTGGGTTGGCAAAGGCAATGCAGGAAATAGAAACCGTACTGTCAGAGAGCTTTACCAAAGATCTTTACCAAAGATCTTTATGAAAACTATTGTGATTTCAGACTCAGATCTGTTTGTACACCTGAACAAAGAGTTTAATGACAGGGATATATCCCCTGGAGAAGGAAATGGCAACCCATTCCAGTATTCTTGCCTAGGAAATCCTGTGGGCAGAGGTGTCTGGTAGTCTACAGTCCATGGGATCTCAAAGAGTTGGACATGATTGAGCAACTTTACTATATTAGGAATCTTGAATTGGAAGGTACGTTATTCGGATTAGAATGATAAGGATAATGAACACGTGAACTTGAGCAAATGTGTGGAAGAAAAGTTAAGTATATGAGTATATGTGGTTCAGATGGCACAGAATCTGCCTACAATGCAGGAGACCTGGGTTCAAACCCTGGGTCAGGCTACCCACTCCAGTATTCTTACCTGCAGAATTCTATGGACAGAGGAAGCTACAGTCTGTTTTATGGACAGGTGTACTACAGGCCATAGCATTGCAAAGAGTAGGAAACAACTGAGCAACTAACACACATATACACAGACATATACACTTCTTTGTTGTATAAGATTTCAAGATTCTTTTGCTAATGGGCCACAACACACTGACGCTTGCATAGTTGAAAAGCATAAGTCTGTACTAGCAGCTCAGAAAGAGGAAAAGCCCACACAGAAAGTAGTGTCTGAGCACAGGGAAAGAGCAAACGGAGGCTGTAGGCAACTGCTCACCTTTGGCACATAGAATGAGGTTAGCCAAGTTTCTCGAGTTCCTGGTGAGTTTCCTAGTTTGAATAGATCCACAGCATAGGGGTGGTCACCAGTTCTTTGGAACCTAACCCTGGGAAGATTAGAGCAAGTGCATGTAGTGGGCCCAGAATATTAGAGCTGAATAAGAGATGCAGTTGGGCTGTGGAATTAATAGGCTGTCTGAGGACTAGTTATACCAGCTCCAATCAAGGTCAAGAGAGCATTTAAAATAAAAGTTAAAAACCTGTACTATACATCTTGTAAATATTTCTCATTGTCTACATCTTTTTTCTCCTCTATGTCCAAACTTCTGTAGTTCATCTTACCCTTAGAACAGAGTATAAGCAACATTTCTGAAATTCTGGTATTAAAAAACTTAATACTGTATTTAGTTTACTTAAATTTATAGACACTATATCCACTAAACCATATTCAGGTAAGCTTATTTTTCATGGAAAATACATGTATATGTTTTGCCCAAAGTTTAGAAAATTCACACTGGCATGAAGACGAAAATATAAATCACTGTAGAAGTTATAATCCCCCAAATATATCCTATTTAAAATTTTCTCTGTATCTTATGTTTTCATCTATAATAAAAAATTTCTTTGTATTTAACATAATTCCATTGCTCTACCCCAACTACCATAAGGTTTTATAATTTATTTTTATCTGTGATCATATAGCATGAATATCTTTTCATATCTACCCATGTTATATTTCTACATCATTTGAATAAGTATTTAATATATGAATGGGGCTTCCCTCATAGCTCAATTGGTAAAGAACCTGTAATCACTGCAGATGGTGACTACAGCTATGAAATAAAAAGACACTTTCTCCTTAGAAGAAAACCTATGACAAACTTAGCATATTAAAAAACAGAGACATTACTGTGCCGACAAAGGTCCATCTAGTCAAAGCTATGGTTTTTCCAGTAGTAATGTGTGGATGTGAGAGTTGGACTAGAAAGAAAGCTGAGCACCAAGGAATTGATGCTTTTGAATTGTGATGTTAGAGAAGACTATTGAGAGTCCCTTAGACTGCCAGGAGGTCACACCAGTCAATTCTAAAGGAAATAAACACTGAATGTTCATTGGAAGGGCTGATACTGAAGCTGCAATTCCAGTACTTTGGCCACCTGATACGAAGAACTGACTCATTGGAAAAGACCTGATTCCTGTAAAGTACTGAAGGCAGGAAGAGAAGGGGATGACGTCCTGGCAGTCTAAGGGACTCTCAAGAGTCTTCTCCAACACCACAATTCAAAAGCATCAATTCTTTGGTGCTCAGCTTTCTTTCTAGTCCAACTCTCACATCCATACATGCCTACTGGAAAAGATGAGATGAGATGGTTGGATGGCATCACCGACTTGATGGAGATGTTTTTGAGCAATCTCCAGGAGTTGATGATGGACAGGAAAGCCTGACATGCTGCAGTTCATGGGGTCTCAAAGAACTGGACACAACTGAGTTGACTGATCAATTCTCTGTGTCATCATTTACCCATTATTCTTATTTTTCTCATTTGCACTCTCAGAGATTATGCTGATCCTGTAGATTATTATCAGATTAATTAAATCTTTATCATTTTTTCTTACGTTGTGCAGTTTTCACACCACCTACAATGTTTACAATATTTATTCTACAAAGCAAGAAAGACTCATGTCTATTTATCTATCTAACACTTTCTGTCTCTATGGTACTGAATATCTCATAAAAATGCAGGATTTTAAAGATATGAGTCTCTTCAAATGTGAATCCATTCTTTTAAAGACTGCCAAAATGAAATTTTCTTCAGCATTTCACCCCCATATGGATATAGGATATAAATCTCCCGGATTTTAAATGGGAAAAAAAATAACTTTAGGTTAAGTGATACCTGAAAGAAGTCCATAAATTTATGGTTTTCTAGATTCAGAATCCATTGAGATGTCTCTGTTGTTTCAATATTTAACACTCTCTAAGCCACATAAAAACGCTAAGACAGACACCTCCAGTATATTGGCAGTGGTGTTGGGGAGAAGGGAAGAAGATCTCACTTATTTTCCATTTAATTTTCCCCAAACCTCTAATTTAATAAAGACTGTCAATGAAAGTGATCTCATCCTCAAATCAGTATTTGGTAACTAATGTATGTACATAGATTCCCTTCAGTTCAGTTCAGCAAAACAAATTATGAATCTGCCCAATTTGTCAGGTGGTGATAGTATGGAGAAAATATAGTGGAACTTAGCAATACCAATTAGTCTTAGAAAGTCTACTTACAAAGGGAGGTCAACATGCAGCCACATAAATATGGCGACATTATCACATTATGGTGGTATTTACAAAGTGTTGCAGTGAGGAAGCTTTACATTTTATCTTAGGAGCAGAGGACATGTTAGTGTTAATTTTTGAACAATGACCACAAAGTTTCTGGCTGGGTTGGCAAAGGCAATGCAGGAATTAGAAACTGTACTGTCAGAAAGGTTTACCAAGGCACAGATCATTGTGAAAACTGGTGTGATTTTAGACCCAGAAATGTTTGTTCACCTTAACAAAGAGTTTTTAATGATAGGCATATTAGGAATCTTGAATTGGAAGATACATTATTGGATTAGAATGATAAGGATAATGAATACTTGAACTAGAGCAGACATGTATAGGAAAAAATTAAGTACATATATGTGTATACATTTATGCACGGACATATCCACCTCTTTGTTTCATAAGATTTCAAGATTCTTTTGATGGTGGGACACAATACACTGATACTTGCATAGATGAAAAGCAGAAGTCTGTATTATTTGTAGCTCAGAAGGAGAGAAGGCTATCACTCAGGGCCACAAAGAAAGTAATGCCTGGGCCCAGGGAAAGAGCAAACAGAAGCTGTAGGAGGCAGCTCACCTATGACACATAGAATGAGATTAGCCAGGTTTCTCGACTTCCTGGTGGGTTTCCTAATTTGAATAGATTCATGGGCTCCATAACATAGGGGCTGTCCCCATCTGTTTGGAATCTGACCCTGGGAAAATTAAAGCGAGTGGATATAGTGGCCCAAAATGTTAGAACTGAATAAGAGAAGTGGTTAAAGTGTGGAATTAAATTAATAGGCTGTTTGAGGAGGACCAGTCAGAATAGCATTTAAAATAAAAGTTAAATGCTAAAAAAAGCTAAAAACCTAAAACGTAAAAGTTAAAATAAAAGTGTTATACTCCTTCAATATTTACCACCTCATATACATCTTTTTTTTTCTCCTCTATTTCCAGATTTCTGCAGTTAGCTTTTCATTTAGAACAGTATGCGAGCAACATTTCTGAAATTCTGGTATTAAGAAACTTAAAACAGTATTTAGCTTATTTAAATTTACAGATACTATACCCATTAAATCATATTTAATAACTTTATTTTTCATAGGGCTTCACTGAAAGCTCAGTTGGGAAATAATCCTCCTGCAATGCAGGAGACCCCAGTCTAATTCCTGGAAGATCCACTGGAGAAGGAAATGGCAATCCACTTCAGTATTCTTGCCTGGAGAATTCCATGGACAGAAGAGGCTGGTGGGCTACAGTCCATGGGGTCACAAAGAGTCAGACACGACTGAGTGACTAACACTTTCTTTTCAATTTGTCACGTGATGATAAATCATGAATATCTTTTCATATCTACCAATGTTATACATAATTTTAATAGATGTTTAATATATTAATGGATCATAATTTATAAAATCTTATTTTGTAAATTGCAAGCATTGTTGAATATATTTATTCACATAAATGCCTGAGTATACCTTAAAATAATTTCTGTTTAAAAATGAACCATTGATTTGAAGAATGTAACCTATTTTAACATTTTTTGTATGTATTACCATATTTACAGGGCTTCCCCAGCAGTTCACTGGTAAAGAATTTGCCTATAAAGTAGAAGACATAAGAGAAAGTGAAGGTGAAATTTGCTTAGCCCTGTCTGACTCTTTGCAACCCCATGGACTATACAGTCCATAGAATTTTCCAGGCCAGAATGCTGGAGTGGGTAGCCTTTCCCTTCTCTAGGGGATCTTCCCAACCCAGGGAACAAAACCAGGTCTCCTGCATTGCAGGTGGATTCTTTAACACCTGAGCCACAAGGGAAGCCCAAGAGTACTAGAGTGGGTAGCCTATCCCTTCCCCAGCAGATCTTCCTGACCAAGGAATCAAATCAGGGTCTCCTTCTTTGCAGGCCAATTCTTTACCAACTGAGCTATCAGGGAACACAGGTTAAATTCCTGGTTGGGTAGATCATCCCCTGAAAGAGAGCATGGCAACCCACTCTAGTTTTCTTGCCTGGAGAATCCCATGGACAGAGAAGAATGGCAGGCTATAGTCCACAGGATCACAAAGAGTCAGACATGACTAAAGTGACTTAGCACACATGCACACACCATATTTACATCCAGAATAGACTATCACATTTGTTACAAGTTCTCCAATTTAAGAATTTTTTTAAATGTTTTCAATTGAACACATGCCAAATGTGACCTGATTTAATTCTTGGGTTTATTGACTACTAACTAGGTTGAACTCTGCCTCATAATTTATTGCAGTTTTGTTTTCATTTCAGGCTATTTCTTTTCCTAATGATTAACTAATCCTCAATATAATAATCAAGCAACTCATTCTATTGACTTGATATAGTGCTTTGTTTACTTGCTAATCATGTACTTGTAGTTGAACATTTCTGAACTTAACACTTCATACTGACCTGGGTTTTTAACCATGATTTTCTATCTCACTATTTTAAAAATTACAGCTTTTTAATGGATGTAGATATCTAGCTTTTAATCTAGGCTTATATCAATCGCCATTCTTTCTTTCATTTTGTACATTGCTGATTCCAAATAAGTATTAGCCTGGGCCTCACAAAAGCAAAGCTTGAAATAAAGCAAATGTGATGACATTAGATTTCAGGGGTACAAATTCCCTACTAGGGTAAGATAATAATTGTGATGAAAAGCAGGTTGTGAGAAATGGAAAGATATGGAGTGAGACAACACAATGTGTTTAACAAGAAGACTGAAAGAACCCACCAGATCTTTGGGTGGGCATGTTTACTGAGCATTTGTGTCTCAAGTGTATCTGTGGGATTTTCATTTATAAAAGTAACTGATTAATGACATACAGGTCAAGGCCATTGAATAAGAAGTTATTAGTTACATTTTCTTTTCCCAAGAGAAGGGTATGTGCCATACCACTCAAGTCTATGTAGGAAAGAATCAAATTTGGGTCAGTAGACAGAGGAGGAAGTGAAAGCACAGGACAGAGCCTTAGTTGTGGAAAAGGCATGACAGGATGGTGTGAACATTTAGGACTGGCTAGTTTGAATACTTCTTGGGCTCTAGAGTTTAGGGTCTGGCTTCTAGTTGACTTATATGTGACTCCCAATTGATTCAAGTAAACAGAAATATGGCTTGATGTATAAAAGGTATGAATATTCCATATATATGCATTAGTATACTATATTGGTGGTTTTCTTTCTGGCTTACTTCATTCTGTATAATCGGCTCCAGTTTCATCCACCTCATTAGAACTAATTCAAATGTATTCTTTTTAATGGCTGAGTAATACTCCATTGTGTATATATACCACAGCTTTCTTATCCATTCATCTGGTGATGGACATCTAGGTGGCTTCCATATCCTGGCTATTATAAACAGTGCTGTGATGAACATTGGGGTACATGTGTCTCTTTGAATTCTGGTTTCCTTGGTGTATACACCCAGCATTGAGATTGCTGAATCATAAGGCAGTTCTATTTCCAGTTTTGTAAGGAATCTCCACACTGTTCTACATAGTGGCTATACTAGTTTCCATTCCCACCAACAGTGTAAGAGAGTTCCCTTTTCTCCACACCTTCTCCAGCATTTATTGCTTGTATACTTTTGGATCACAGCCATTCTGACTGGTGTGAAATGGCACCTCATTATGGTTTTGACTTGCATTTCTCTGATAATGTGTGATGTTGAGCATCTTTTCATGTGTCTGTTAGCCATCTGTATGTCTTCTTTGGAGAAATGTCTGTTTAGTTCTCTGGCCCATATTTTGATTCGGTCATTTATTTTTCTGGGATTGAGCTTCAGGAGTTGGAATTTAGAAAGATGGTAATGATAACCTTGTGTGCGAGACAGTAAAAGAGACCAGATGTATAGAACAATCTTTTGGACTCTGTGGGAGAGGGAGAGGGTGGGAAGATATGGGAGAATGGCATTTAAACATGTATAATATCATATATGAAATGAATTGCCAGTCCAGGTTTGATGCATGATACTGGATGCTTGGGGCTGGTGCACTGGGGCGACCGAGAGGGATGTTATGGGGAGGGAGAAGGGAGGGGGGAAGGGGGTTCAGGATGGGGAACATGTGTATACCTGTGATGGATTAATGTTGATGTATGGAAAACCAATACAATACTGTAAAGTAATTAACTTCCTATTAAAATAAATAAATTTATATTAAAAATAAATTAATTTTAAAAAGAGTCTTCTCCAACACCACAGTTCAAAAAAAAAGAAATAGATACGAAGATAAAACTGCTATATGGGCTTCCCTGGTGGTTCAGCTGGTAAAGAATCTGCCTGCAATGCCAGGTATATATCCTCTATGTGTCAAAACATTATGTTGTTTTACATTTACAAAGTCATGTCCTATTCTTCATGATAGTTTCAATCCCTGGGTCAGGAAGATTCCCTGGAGAAGGAAATGGAAACCCATTTCAGTATTCTTGCCTGGAGAAGCCAAGGGACAGAGGAGCCTCATGGGCTACAGTCCATGGGGTCTCAGAGTGGGACACAACAGAGCCACTTTCCCTTTCAAAGATGG
The DNA here is from genome assembly GCA_006410615.1 of Neotragus moschatus. Classification (NCBI taxonomy): domain Eukaryota; kingdom Metazoa; phylum Chordata; class Mammalia; order Artiodactyla; family Bovidae; genus Neotragus; species Neotragus moschatus. Next base: position 147,723 of record SJYA01002514.1, on the reverse strand, counting down.
TGTATAAAGATATGAATTCAGAATCAGCCGGTTTGTATAAGAAAGGTGAACTCCCTGAAAAGTTATCATTGTAACAATTAATAAAGACAACAGTTATAATAGAGTCAGAAGTCAGGATGCTCTTGCATCCTACAACAATAGTGGAGCCTAACAGAAGAATGACTTTCTCTTCTTGCCTGACAAGAAGGTAGCCAGTGAGAGACTGTCATGACACAGCCAATGAAAAGTCACTACATTTCAAACTGCAACCACTTTAGTAGACTATTTTTTTTCACTCTACCCAGTTTCCTTTTCCTCTCTGGGGGGGGAAAAAAAGTTATTTTTGCCTTGTTGTGCAGGGCTTGCACATGGCTTGCCATAGTTGCAGATCTCCACTTGCAATTCTTTGCTAATTCTAAATAAGCCGGATTTTGCTTTAGAAATAACTGTCAGTCTGTTTTTCTAAGGTCTGCACTATCTCACGAAATTAGCTAAGCTGCAAAGAGCAAACTTTCCTTACACAGCTATGTGTTTCCTATGTGTCAAAACACTGTACTGCTGTTATACATTCACAAAGTCATGTCCAACTCTTTTTGACTCTATGAACTGCAGCATTCCAGGCTCCTTTGTCCTTCAAAATCTCCTGGAGTTGGGTCAGATTCATGTGTTTCCCTGGTGGCTCAGACTCATATGAATTGAGTCAGTGATGCTATCTAACCATCTCATTCTCTGCTGCTCCCTTATTTTGCCTTCAGTCTTCCCCAGAATCAGGGTCTTTTCAAAAGAGTTAGCTTTTTGCATCAGATGGCCATACTACTGGAGTTCCAGCTTCAGGATCAATCCTTTGAATGAATATTCAGGGTTGGTTTACTTTATAACTGACTGGTTAGATCATCTTACTGTCCAAGGGACTCTCAAGAGTGTTTCCCAACACTACAATTCAAAAACATCAGTTTTTCAGCATTTAGCCATCTTTCAGTTCAGTTCAGTCGCTCAGTCATGTCCGACTCTTTGTGACTCCATGAATCGCAGCATGCTAGGCCTCCCTGTCCATCACCAACTCCCGGAGTTCACTCAGACTCACGCCCATCCAGTCAGTGATGTCATCCAATCATCTCATCCTCTGTCATCCTCTTCTCCTCCTGCCCCCAATCCCTCCCAGCATCAGAGTCTTTTCCGATGAGTCAACTCTTCGCATGAGGTGGCCAAAGTACTGGAGCTTCAGCATCATTCCATCCAGAGAAATCCCAGGGCTGATCTCCTTCATGATGGACTGGTTGGATTTCCTTGCAGTCCAAGGGACTCTCAAGTGTCTTCTCTAACACCACAGTTCAAAAGCATCAATTCTTCAGTGGTCAGCCTTCTTTACAGTCCAACTCTCACATCCATACATCTTTAGGCTGAATGAATTCTCACGTTCATGCATGACTACTGGAAAAAAGTGTAGCTTTGATTGTATGGACCTTTGTTGGCAAAGTCACGTCTCTGCTTTTAAATATGCAGTCTAGGTTTGTAATAGCATTCCTCCCAGGGAGCAAGCATCTTGTAATTTCATAGCTGCAGTCACCATCTGCAGTGGTTTAGGAGCCCAAGCAAAGAAAATCCATCACTGCTTCCACTTTTCTCTCTTCTATGTGCATGAAGTGATGAGACCGGATGCCATGATCTTAGCTTTTGAGTGTTGAATTTTTAGGCAGCTTTTTCATTCTCCTCTTTTACCCTCATCAAGGGCACTTTAGTTCCTCGTCACTTTCTGCCTTTAGAGTGCCATCATCTGCATATCTGCATTATCGGTATTCTCCTGGTAATCTTGATTCCATCTTGGAATTCATTCAGCCTGGCATTTTGCATGATGTACTCTCTATATAATTTAAATAAGCAGGGTGACAATATACAGCCTTTTCATACTCCTTTCCCTATTTTGAACTAGTCAGTTGTTCCATGTAAGGTCCTAACTCTTGCTTCTTGACCCACATACAGGTTTCTCAAGATACAGGTAAGGTAGACTGGTGTTCTTATCTCTTTAATAATTTTCAAAGTTTGTTGTGATCCACACAGTCAAAGGCTTTAGCATAATCAATGAAGCAGAAGTATAATTTTTTTTTCTGGAATTCCCTTGCTTTCTCTGTGATCCATTGAATGTTGGCAAATTGACCTCTGGTTCCTCTGCCTTTTCTAAATGCAGCTTGTACATCTAGAAATTCTAGGTTCACATATTTCAGAGGTCTACCTTGAAGGATTTTGAACATAATATAAGTATAAGCATAAATAAGTATAATATAAGTATTATATTGTATATTACACATATCTATAATGGTAAAACATTATAGAATATAAAATCACAATTAACACAATATAGTCATTCTTTCTAGAGTTTGGAAAAAAATTTACACCTCAAAGAATCTTAGGGTAGTTATCTTTCCAGTTTCTCTATGTTATATGTTGAAATTTTTCTTCCATAAATGTTGAAGTTCTCACCCTTTAGTTCAGTTGCTCAGTCGTGTCTGGCTCTTTGTGGCCCCATGGACTGCAGCATGCCAAGCTTCCCTGTCCATCACCAACTCCCAGAGTTTTCTCAACATCATGTCCATCCACTCGGTGATGCCATCAAACCATCTCACCCTCTGTTGTCTCCTTCTCTTCCTGCCTTCAATCTTTCCCAGCATCAGGGTCTTTTACAATTAGTCAGTTCTTCTCATCAGGTGGCCAAAGTATTGGAGTTACAGCTTCAGCATCAGTTCTTCCATGAATATTCAGGGATGATTTCCTTTAGGATACACTGGTTTGATTTCTCTGCTGTCCAAGGAAATCTCAAGAGTCTTCTTCAGCACCACAATTTGAAAGCATCAGTCTTCAGCACTCAGACTTCTTTGTGGTCCAATGCTCACATCCGTACATGACTACTGGAAAAATCATAGCTTTGACCATATGGATCTTTGTCTCCAAAGTGAGGTCTCTGCTTTTAAATACACAGTCTAGATTTATCATAACTTTTCTTCCAAGAAGCAAGTGTGTTTTAATTTCATGACCGCCGTCACCATCCACAGTGATTTTGGAGCCCAAGAAAAGAAAATTTGTCACTGTTTCCACTTTTCCCCCTTCTTTTGCCATGAAGTAATGGGACTGGATGCAATGATGTTAGTTTTTTGAATGCTTAGTTTTAAGCCAGTTTTTTCACTCTCCTATTTCACCCTCATCAAGAGGCTCTTTTTGCTACTCTTTACTTTCTGCTATTAGAGTGGTATCATCTGCATATCTTAGGTTTTTGCCTATTTCTTCATGTTATAATTTCAAATTAGGTCACAAATTCACTCCCAAACATTCTGATGCTGAAGCTAAAGCTCTAATACTTTGTATAACTGATGCATAGTTCCATTAGAATGACCCTGATCCTGGGAAAGATTGAGGACAAGAGGAGAATGGTGCAGCAGAGGATAAGATGTTTGAAAGGCATCACTGGCAACTCATGCTGGTGTTCTTACCTAGAGAGTCCTGTGGACCAAGGAGCCTGGTGAGCTGCTGTCCTTAGGGTCACACAGAGTCAGAAATGACTGAAGCGACTTAGTATGCATGCATGCATTGGAGAAGGAAATGGAAACCCACTCCAGTATTCTTGCCTGGAGAATCCCTGGGACAGAGGAGCCCGGTGGGTTGCCGTCTATGAAGCTGCACAGAGTCGGACACCTACTGAAGCAACTTAGCTGCAGCAGCAGCACTGATTCAATGGTCATGAGTTTGAGCAATCTCCAAGAGACAGTGAAGGACAAGGAAGTCTTGCACACTGCAGTCCATAGGATGGAGAAAAGTCAGCCAGGACTCTTGAGGACAGCACATATCTGAATTTAAATAACTTAAGTAACACAGTTTGTTTGGTATGTGATTATGATCACCTGACTAACTCTTCCAAATGGGTAACTCCTCTGAATGAGAGAAATAAGCTGCTGAAAACTCAAAACAGCATACATGGAGAATTTCCAAGAAGATTATTTTTATGCAAATTTATGTGATTAACATCATTCATATTTTTGTTTCCAGCTACAGCTCTCCTCTGCTTAGTTGACATCACCGAAGTTAAGATGATCAAATAAGCACATATATTCAATTAAAATTGATTTTTATATTTAGTGTCAATATTTCAGTTCCTGTCTAATATTGACAAACCCACAGTAACTGGAAAATCTTTAGTTATATAAAATATCATTAATAATAGAGAGTATGTTATGTAACAAAAATCGCGATTATACATATTTCAAATTTGTGTTTCTGTGCTGTATTACCAATGATTCATGTTATTGAATCCACTTATGTTATTTATGTTTGGCTCATCATAAGCATAGGAGAAGGCGACGGCACCCCACTCCAGTATTCTTGCCTGGAGAATCCCATGGATGGAGGAGCCTGGTAGGCTGCAGTCCATGGGGTCGTGAAGAGTTGGACACGACTGAGTGACTTCACTTTCACTTTTTTACTTCCATGCATTGGAGAAGGAAATGGCAACCCACTCCAGTGTTCTTGCCTGGAGGATCCCAGGGGAGCCTGGTGGGCTGCCATCTATGGGGTCACACAGAGTCAGACATGACTGAAGTGGCTTGGCAGCATCATTAACATAAAATTGAGCCTAAGGAAAATAACAAGAACAGTCAACCTAAATATGAAAATACAGCTTAATCTTTCCTTTATAATAGAAGATCTGTCAAAATCAATTGTGCTTCTAACTAACATCTACAAGAAATGTTTGCTTTTGCTTATCTATACTTAAATCACTATTTTAATAAAATAAATATTGCAATTTCCTACAATGGAGATATAGTATATAGATATATACAGTGAAAACTATTAAGACCAATAGCCATCTTGAAAATAAAATTTAATGTGTATTATTATTTGTCAGCTATTTAAAAACATTTACTTTTTGTGTGATGATAATTTCCTGGTAGCAGTAGGAAGTGGGGCTGGGACAAGAAAAAAATCATGTTTTCCTCTTTCTTCCATTTGGCTTTGTACCTGCCAATAGAGAAAAGCAATTCATACTCCATTCATTGCCTCCTATTGTTTGGAGGAGTAATGTTGGCAAAATCTTGAGAGAGTAATGTTAACAAACTTTTCTCAATATATATAATAATCTCATTTTTTTGCTAGTAGCTTTTTGTCTCTTTTTTCTTGGCTTTTCCCTGCCTCTTCTCAAAGGTTTCATTCTGGAGAATATAAGATCGCTATGATCCCATAGAAATTTCCAACACACTACACTACAGGAAGAATTTGTTCTTTATTCTATAAATGGTTGGAGAGAAATCTGGTCAAATACAAAAGTATAATAAATTTATTATCATACCACTGTATATTTATATAGGCAAAATGAACTTCAGCTTATTGTTATCTTTAATATCCAGGGGCTTATTCACTGTTTTTATCAGTTATTAAATATTGCATGAATAATACATGAAGATAATCTCACAATGACAATAACAATTTTATGAGATTTTAAAGACCAATTTACCATCCCTTTCCATTTAACATGCTCTTTCCATAAATGGGGCCTCTCTGGTGGCTCAGATAGTAAAGAATCTGCCTCCAATGCAGGAGATCCAGGTTTGATCCCTGGGTTGAGACGATCCCCTGGAGAAGAGAATAGCTACTTGTTCCAGTATTCTTGCCTGTGGAATTCCATGGATAGAGGAGACATAAATAAAGCACTACCAACAGCTGGTACAGATCATTGGTTCTCAACTCGGGATGGTTCTTGCCCTGACGTGCATTTGTAGACATTTTTGAGACCCACAGTTGGAGGGGATGGAGGCTGCTACTTATTTCTTTTGTGCTGAAGCCAGAGATAATGTTCAACATCCAATAAGGCAAAGGACAGCCTCAAAACAAGGTGCTGGTTCCAACTCTACCACTAATCTTTCATTCCCCCCCCACCTTGATTTAATTAATACATATGGACATACATGTTTTGTTTACGGCTATTTGTCCAGACTTAAGAAAATATCAGGAATATAGTAAGTATATTATACATATACGTTTTATATCTGAATGAATGCTTGCTCAGTCATTAAGATTAGAAGATATAATGCATTATTTGAATATTAAAGCTACCTTAAAAATGTCTCTTTGGAAAAAAAATTAGGAACTTCTCAATTTTATAAAACACTTAGCTTTTTAGTAGTTCACTGTAGCATAAACATCAAATAGGTGCTGTGATTTTTTTAAAATAAAACCACCCAGCTTTTCTATGATTGCTGGATTTCTGTTTGTCAGTTCTAAGATTTGTCAAATCTTTGAGTCATGTTAGATTGCTTCTGAATTTTCAGTCTTTCCAGTATTGTTTTAATCTATGATCAGAATGCCCAAACTTTACCTCAAGAATTTGTGAGAGAGATGACAGACATATCATGAAAATATCATATTGCAAAGAACAAGGTTATGATACATGGTGAGTAAATGAATAAAAATGGAAAAAGTAGAGAGTTATTTTCAGATCTGATGGATGATCTGGTTATATCACATGTGCTTTCTAATAACAAACTAATAAAGCTTACTTTAAGAAATGTACAACTACAAAATTCTCTTTTTTTATTTTAACAATTTTAGCTGCAATATTGTAACTAACTGTTATAATATTCGATTGAAAACTAACTTCCTTTTTCACACTGGAACCTTGTTTCTTTTCAATGTCAGTTTAGTTCATTTCAGTCACTTAGTCGTGTCTGACTCTTTGTGACTCCATGAATTGCAGCACGCCAGGCCTCCCTGTCCATCACCAACTCCCAGAGTTCACTCAAACTCACATCCATCAAGTCGGTGATCCATCCAGCCATTTCATCCTTTGTTGTCCCCTCTTCCTCCTGCCCCCAGTCCCTCCCAGCAGCAGAGTCTTTTCCAATGAGTCAATTCTTCGCATGAGGTGGCCAAAGTACTGGACCTTCAGCTTTAGCATCATTCCTTCCAAAGAAATCCCAGGGCTGATCTTCAAAATGGACTGGTTGGATCTCCTTGCAGCCCAAGGGACTCTCAAAGGTCTTCTCCAACACCACAGTTCAAAAGTATCAATTCTTTGGCACTCAGCTTTCTTCACAGTCCAACTCTCACATCCATACATGACCACAGGAAAAACCATAGCCTTTTCAATGTAGACAGTTGTAATTATTTCTTTCCCTTCACATTAATAGTATATTGCAATATTACTGAATTTGACAGATGAAAAATCATCTTTTTTTATTAATGTACTTTTCAGATAAAAAATAAGGATTTTTTATTAAATATAATAATTTAATACAGTTTTAATTTGCTCTGTACCAGAAATCTCTCATTGCCTGCATGTGCGAAAAGTAAAGAAAAAAAAAAGGAAAAGCAAAAAACAGAAGGAAAAACAGACAGGAAAGAAGAAAGACAAGGAGAAAGAATAAAAGGGAGAGTCAATAGGAGAAATATATATATATATATATGTATATATATATTTAATGAGAAATAGGCTACAAGAAGGATTTTTTAAAAAATATCAATGCTGGTAATATTTTCAGATGGATGAGAGTGACATTATCTCTTGAAATGCACATTTTTTTCCCTTCAAAGACTAGTAGCACTTCAGCACTTTTCATTATTGTCCAAAAAAAAAAAAAAAAACGCTTAAATACAGTGGTTTCTTGCTGAATCACAGCTTTTCATGTGAATCACTAAATCCATTTTATAGCAATTTGATGGTCTAGTAGTTTTTACTCCAGTATTCTTGCCTGGAAAATCCCAGGGATGGTGGAGCTTGGTGGGCTGCCATCTATGGGGTCACACAGAGTCGAACATGACTGAAGTGACGCAGCAGCAGCAGCAGCAGCAGTAGTTTCTACTGGTGGTTACTGACTCGTAGGTGTGCAATGTAGGTAGACCATGCATAAAGTTTTACCAGTTTGTCATGAAAGGAGACAAATGAGGACAGAAACAATACTTTTTTATAAAAATAGATATTTAATTTGAAAGCAATGACTTTTAACTGATTTTACAGATTAGCTAGTCTATAATATTAAAATGCCCTGTGAATTGTTGATATGTTGTATTTTTGCTGTCCTTGCTTATGAAATAAATATATTGCAAACCTAAATTGATGTTTTATAATTCTTTTGAAAAATTATTTTTTGTGATATTCAATAGTATGTCAGGTAAAGGTGTGTATTAGTAAAATATGCCAGGGACACTATATTGCACTGCTTTTTTGTCTCAGTTACATATCATTTGTGAATATTATTGCATTTGAATACTTTTATTCAGCTATTGCAGTTTTAAAGCTATTACCTGATTTTTGTGCTTATTTTTAATATGAATGAAAACAAAAGGGAAATTGGAAACTTATAATTTTATTTTACTCATTAATGCATGTTCATAATATAATTAATATTCTGAGCATTATTCATAAACTAGATGGCTGATATATTATGAACTCAGAGTTGTATTGATGAGAAGAGAGGCAATTTAATAAATCATAGTACTCAGCAGCAGCAGTAATATACACAGAAGATAAAAAATTTCCTAAAGTATTAAAAAATATTACTTGGATTTCTCTAAAACATTTATTTCCTACATTAGTGTCAATACTCTACTTGCTTTACATTTCTATAGATTTTCTAATCTATATTTTAAATACTTCTATCTTCAGATTTCAAAAAGAACTAAAATTTGACATTCTCTTCTTTTATATACATGAACAGCCCACTCCAATATTCTGGCCTGGAGAATTCCATGGAATACATAGTCCATAGGATCGCAAAGAGTGGGACACAACTGCATGACTTTCACTGTCATACACATGAGCCAAAGACAGCTTTTGTGTATCACTTACGAGATTGTTTATTTCTTTACTACAGGCTGAGACTCATTTGCTCAAAAGCTGACTGGTGCAAAGCTAAATTTTATCATGTGCAATTATTTCCAAAGCAGTCTAAATAAAAAAGCAGATTTTTAGCCATTTAGAGCTTACCTAAATATCCCATTCACATCTCATGAAATCCCATCCAATATCTGCAAGCTATTCATAGGTTAGAGCCTAAATTGGGGTGGCCTTTTTGAGCTCTCTGATCCAAAGACAACCTGGCATTATGCTCAGTGCATCACCTACACTCATAAGCACACTCTCAGGTACCCTCTTTCCCAGAGTTCTCTCACTGTCTTTCCCTTCTGCGTGGTGGCCTCCTACTAATGCCCAAGGATACCACTCATAATCTTCTGCTGTGAAGAATTTCTTGCACCGTGAAAATCTGTCCAAATCTTTCTAGAAAAGCTTTAGGTCTGATATTGCCTCTCCTGCTCATCTTTTTCCCTTGATCATCCCTCAAATTCACTGAACTAAAACCTCCTACATTTTCATAACTGTGTGTGAGGAAAATGAAATCGCTTTGTAAAACATGAGGAAGTAAAACATAAAGAGTAAACACATGAGCTTTGCAACAAAGTAGACCTTTTATTAGATTTTAAAATCTCTTAGTCTTGTTTGACACAGATTTATAAAAAAAGGGAGAAGGCAATAAAATAATGAGTTAATTGGAGCCTTGTGAAAGCTATATGAATCTAAATTGGATAGGATATTTAATTATGTATAAAGATAATATGTATATATATATTCATGTATTGGGCTTTTTTGATAGCTCAGTTGGTAAAGTATCTATCTCCAATGCCTGAGACCCCAGTTCAATTCCTAGGTTGGGAAGACTGCCTGGAGAAGGGATAGGCTACCCACTGGAGTATTCTTAGGCTTCCTTTGTGGCTCAGCTGCTAAAGAAACCACGTGCAATGCAGGAGACCTAGGTTCGATTGCTGGGTTGGGAAGATCACCTGGAGAAGGGAAAGGCCACTCATTCCAGTATTCTGGCCTGGAGAATTCCATGGACTGTATAGCCCATGGGGTTGCAAAGAGTCAGACACAACTGAGTGACTTTCACTTTCATTCATTTAATTGGTGTATGAAGATTGTGTGTGTTTATAATTATGTATGGAAACAATAAACTTATTTGTATATTTATGTATGAAAATACCTAGATGTCCATCAGCAGATGAATGGATAAGAAAGCTGTGGTACATATACACAATGGAGTATTACTCAGCCATTAAAAAGAATACATTTGAATCAGTTCTAATGAGGTGGATGAAACTGGATCCGATTATACAGAGTGAAGTAAGCCAGAAAGAAAAACACCAATACAATATACTAACACATATACATGGAATTTAGAAAGATGGTAATGTTAAACCTGTATGCGAGACAGCAAAAGAGACACAGATGTATAGAATAGCCTTTTGGACTTCGTGGAAGAGGGAGAGGGAGAGGGAGAGGGTAGGATGATTTGGAAGAGTGGCATTGTAACATGTATGATATCATAAGTGAAATGAATCGCCGGTCTAGGTTTGGTACAGGATGCAAGATGCTTGGGACTGATGCATGGGGATGATCCAGGGAGATGGTGTGGGGGGGGGAGGGGGGAGAAGGGGTCGGGACTGGGAGGTCATATACACTCGTGGCTGATTTATGTCAATGTATGGCAAAACGAATACAGTATTGTAAAGCAAAAAAAAAAAACTAAAAAATAAAAAAAAATTTAAAAAGAAGAAAAGAAAATACATGGTACAATGCTTATTCCCAAATGTGCAATTTAATGTAACTTCATCTCCACCCCAACTCTGAGTCTTACATATTCAACTTTCTATCTCACATCTCCATTACAATCTAATAGTTCCAATCTAATATTTCAAACTTGAAATATTCAAAATTGAACTCCTGGTTTCCATTCTTACTCAGACAGCTTTTTCTATTACCTTTAAGGTTTCTGAAAATTATAATTTGCTTAAGCTAAAACGTTAATGTTATTCTTGACCCCTCTCTCACAACACTTTGAAACCATTAGTCAATCTTGCTAATATTATCTTCAAAAAATAATGAGAATTATATTCTTCTGACTAAATATAATATTCTTCTAACATCAGTTTTCACATGGTAAAATTGTTTCCTACTGTTAAAGTAGCAAATCACCACATTTAGTAATTTTAAATAACACCTGTGTTACACTTCTAGGGATCAGAAGTCTGAAATGGATTCTACTTCACTGGAACCAAGATGTTGGCAAGGTCATGATTTCTTTGGAGGCTATAGGAGGGAAGTCTATTTCCTTACCTTTTCTGTTTTTTATAGCCACCTGCATTCCTTGGTCATGGCACCTTTTATCATCCTCAAAGAACATCTCTCCTACGTGTTTTCACTGTCAATTATCCTCTTCTTGACTTGAATATCATGATGTCTCTTTGTTACAAGGACTCTTGGGATTTTATTTGTCCCACCCAAATAATCTATAATCATTTTTATCTCAACATCCTTAACTTCATTACATCTGTAAAGACTTTTTTGTCACATAGAGTAATATTCACAGGTTTTATGCATTAGGACATGAATATTTTGGGAGATATTATTCAGCTCACAAAACATTAACTTTTGTAATAGCCCTCCAATATTCTTTCTGCTTCTCCCTCTGTACCCTGGGCTCTACATTGTAATGAGATTGGGAACTCATGTATACCTGAGATGGAAAAAAATAAAAAATAAAACATTTAAAAGAAAAAAAATAAAAATACTTTCTTATTTGGCTGTGTTGGGTCTTATATGAGGCATGCAGGAAACTTGTGTCATGCCAGATCTTTTATTGCAGTATATAGACTCTAGCTGTGGCTTGTGGGCTCAGTTGTGGCAGCTCATTGACTTAGTTGTTCCCTGGCATGTGGACTCTTTAGTTCCTTGGCTAAGGATTGAACCCTTCTCTTACAGTGCAAGACAGATTCTTAACCACTGGACCACTAGGGAAGTTCCAAAAGTGATGCTTATAACATACAACGGATGCTATTTTACTGTTTTCAAAACCCACCAATTGCATCTCATCTAAAATAAGCTAAAGTTCTTACCATGGCTGAGGCCATGAATGATGGCTCTTTATCATCTCCCGGTGGCCCCAGTCCCCAACATTCTATTTCAAACTCTATTCCAGTAACAGTCTTGCCCTCTCCAAACTTGAGACACTTCCTGTTTTCTCTTCCAAAAATTCTTTTCCAGATTGATGAATGATTATTTCCCCCACTTCTTTCAGTTGAGTGTCTGTTCAATTGCTACTGTTATAAGAAGACTTTGTTTACTGCTCTAAATAACCTAGAAAGGCATTTGCAGCTTCAGAACTCCTTTGATGACATTCCCTTGATTGACTGAACTCCATAGGACTTATTGCTAGATAAAGTAAGTCTAATGTTATTTGTTGTTATTGTTTATTTTACATATGTTTACTGTCAGCCATTCCAAAATCTTCTATCATAGGAAAAACATTGCAGATATTATCCACCTCTGTATTCTAAGCTCTTAGAACAGGATGGACGTGAGAAAGATATTTGATAAATACTTCTGGAATGACTGAAATATCATTTATTCCATTCTTACTCTCTAGAGTTTAAATACTTGAATGTAATACCATTGGCACAATTTATCTCAAACTCAATATGGCAAGTATGCATGAATTATTGAGGTAATATATTACTCTAATAATATTTGATATCCAAATTTTCTGGCAATTGTTCTAGTTTTCTGGGAGTTGTCCAAACAAAAGCCACAATTTGGTGGCTTAAAATAGTGGAAATATATTAGCTCAAGTTTCTGAAGGCTATAAGCACAAATTCAAGCAACATTATGCTTCCTTTCACAGCTGCAGAGGGACACTATTGCCTTTTTCTAGCTTCTGAGAGTAACTCTCATCCTCTGTCTTTGTCTTGCTTACAATGACCCAATTCCAAATTAGATCACATTCTGTGGTAAGAAAAGTTAAGGCTACAACATCTTTTTCAGTTCAGTTCAGTTGCTCAGCCATGTCTGACACTTTGGGACCCCATGGGCTGCACCACAACAGGCTTCACTGTCCATCACCAGCTCCTGTAGTTTACTCAAACTCATGTCCATCGAGTCGGTGATGCCATCCAACCATATCATCTTAGGTCATTCCCTTCTCCCACTTTCACTCTTTCCCAGCATCAGAGTCTTTTCCCATGAGTCAGCTCTTTGCATCAGGTGGCCAAAGTATTGGAGTTTCAGCCTCAGCATCAGTGCTTCCAATGAATATGCAGGACTGATTTCCTTTAGGATGGACTGGTTGGATCTCCTTGCCTTTCAAGATACTCTCAAGAATCTTCACTAAGACCGCAGTTCAAAAGCATCAATTCTTTGGTGCTCAGCTTTCTTTATAGTCCAACTTTTGTATCCACAATGACCACTGGGAAAAGCTTAGCATTGACTAGATGAGCCTTTGTTAGGAAAATAATGTCTGAGCTGTTTAATATACTGTCTAGTTTGGTCATAGCTTTTCTTCCAAGGAGCAAGCGTCTTAATTTCAAGGCTACAGTCACCATCAGCAGTGATTTTGGAGCCCTCCAAATAAAGTCTCACACTATTTCCATTGTTTCCCCATCTATTTGCCATGGAGTGATAGGACCAGATGCCATGATCTTAGTTTTCTGAATGTTGAGCTTTAAGCTAACTTTTTCACTCTCTTCTTTCACTTTCATCAAGAAGCTCTTTAGTTCTTCTTTGCTTTCTGCCATAAGGGTGATGTCATCTGCATATCTAAGGTTATTGATATTACTCCTGGCAATCTTGATTCCAGCTCATGCTTCAGCTAGCCTGGCATTTCACATGATGTACTCTGCATACAAGTTAAATAAGCAGGGTGACAATATATAGCCTTGACATACTCCTTTCCTGATTTGGAACCAGTCTGTTGTTCCACATAGAGTTCTAACTGTTGCTTCTTGACCTGAATACAGATTTCTCAGGAGGCAGGTCAGGTGGTCTGGTATTCACATTTCTTTAATCAAATCAAATACAGTGGAAGTGACAAATATATTCAAGGGATTAGATCTGACAAAGTGCCTGAAGAACTATGGACAGAGGTTCCTATTATTGTATAGGAGGCAGTAATAAAGACTATCCCCAAGAAAATGAAAAGCAAAAAGGCAAAATGGTTGTCTGCGAAGGCCTTACAAATAACTGAGAAAAGAAGAGAAGTGAAAGACAAAATGAGAAAAGGAAAGATATATCCATTTGAATGGAGAGTTCCTAAGAATAGCAAAGAGAGATAAGAAAGCCTTCCTCAGTGATCAGTGCAAAGAAATAGAGGAAAACAATAGAAAGGGAAAGACTAGAGTTCTCTTCATGAAAATTAGAGATACCAAGGGAGCACTTTATGCAAAGATGGGCACAATAAAGGACAGAAATGGTAGGGACCTAACAGAAGCAGAGGATATTAAGAAAATATGGCAGGAATACAGAACCACACACACAAAAAGATCTTTATGACCCAGATAATCACAATGATGTGATCACTCACCTAGAGTAGGACATCCTGGAATGCAAAATCAAGTGGGCCTTAGGAAACATCACTAGGAACAAAGCTAATGGAGGTGATGGAATTCCAGTTGAGCTATTTCAAATCCTAAAAGATGATGCTGTGAAAGTGCTGCACTCAATATGCCAGCAAATTTGCAAAACTCAACAGGGGCCATGGGACTGGAAAAAATCAGTTTTCATTCCGATCCCAAAGAAAGGCAATACCAAAGAATGTTTAAACTAGTGCACAATTGCACTCATCTCACATGCTAGTAAAGTAATGCTCAAAATTCTCCAAGCCAGGCTTCAGTACCGTGTGAACCATGAACTTCTAGATAACAAGCTGTATTTAGAAAAGGTAGAGGAACCAGAGATCAAATTGCCAACATTTGTTGGATCATCAAAAAAGCGAGAGAGTTCCAGGAAAGCATCTACTTCAGCTTTATTGACTATGCCAAAGCCTTTGACTGCGTGGATCACAGCAACATATCTTTTGCAGGGACATAATTTAATGTATAACACTGATTCTCAAAAGTATGGGTCTTTATTTAATATATATTAATGCCTTCTGTGTTTTTATCTATTAGCAATTAAGCAATTTCTCTTAAGCTCTTATCCAAATTTAGAAAAACATCCTGAATAGGGTTCCAGTCATTTAAATTATTACATATGTTAATATTATCATCAAGTTATCCATGATGAAATAAATTTCATACTCATGATTACCTTATTTATGCATGAATATTCACTTTTGCTAAAACCTGCCACATTTAAAATTTTTATGTTGATAGTAATTTCATGGAATAAAATACCTGTTTTAACAAGTGAAAGTGAGGCACTTAGAAATCATAGAATTGCAGGTGTGTGATGTATCTTGACCATTTGGGCTGTGGCCCCTAGGGTTGCAGGGCTGGACACGACTAAAGGGACACAGCATGCATGCACACATGATTCAGTTTGATAGATAAATTTCAATCACAGACATGTTCTTGGGGAATGTATTTATTATTTCACTGCATGTTAAATGTGATAATTGGCTGAGGACATATATTATTAATAAAATATTTTTTCTTTATGTTTACATAAGCAAGAATCAACTGGGTTCTTTACCAAAACTCTTGTTTTTTTTTTTGTGACAGATGTCACAACCATCAGTATATTTTAAAATCAGTTTCTTATTGCCTAATATTTGTGTATAGGTTTAGTTGGAAAAAAGTAGGAAAGTTCAGTCATGATCCTTGTGACTAAAATGATTGCAATTCAAACAATTAGCATAAAATATTATTATAATTAATGAAGCTAATTATTTTGTTCTACCTACAACAGATTCGTCATATGCAAAAATGAAGTTGTACACATCAGAAAAACTCAACAAAACAGAACTTTGCTATGATAATATGCTACCTCTAGAATTATATATTCATGAATCCTTTCTACTTCTCTACATCTGAGACAGGTTGCCTCTTGTCCTTGTCATCTGCAGTAAAACCAGGCTCTTTATTCCTAAGCAGTTCTCATGATTGACCTGTTGACCAAACGATCATAATGTTATTAACTGCTTTGTGGGGGAGCAGGGTCATGAGTCCTTAAAAATGTATGTGCTATAAAACTGTGCTTCATATTTATTCACTAATGAATTAGAAGAAGTTTTGGAAGTTTATTTATTAGGTTTCCAAAGTTATAAAACTGAAAGTTTATAAATATTCTGTAAAATGGAATCTGAGTCTTAAAATATCTGAATAGATTAGAATGAGGAGATGGATTTTAACAAGATAAAATAAGTTTACATTCAAGGTAGTAAATCTTGTTCTGGGAATTAAAATCCTAATGGAGTAACTGCATATGGATTTGTGAGAAGATAAGACATGTTAGTGAACCAATCTTCTGAATTGTATTACTGTTATATAAAATGATATATTTGCAAACAGTGTGTTCAAGTATATGCTGGAAAAGCATTTAGTGAGTGGTAAAACCTTGGAAATTTCAAGACCTTTTGCTCTAAACACACACCTTGCAGGTGCATTAACCATCTAATTTTAGGACTATAATGGTTTGTTTAAGGTAGTAATAATAATATTATATTCTGTAATTATAACATTTAATTAACTTTCATGAATGATAACTTTCATACATTCATACAGGAGAAAGACAGATAATTGGAAATAAATGTAGTAAGTACCCACATTACATGTGAAGAAGTGTAGTGTTATTCGAAGATAAAATTAGAATAGTTAAAAGTGTATGTATTGGAAACTTTAGTCAACAATAAAAAATTAAGAGTTATTGCTACACAAAGAGAACAGACAAAATGGGATCATAGAAAATGCTCACTAAATCTAATGAAGCTACAGAGGGAACAAAGACTTAATTCAATGAATTTAAAAATAATTATAGATATGACATATATTGAAGCAATTATATTAATGATTGCTTAAACATAAATGCAGAGAAGGCAATGGCACCCCACTCTAGTACTCTTGCCTGGAAAATCCCATGGACGGAGGAGCCTGTTAGGCTGCAGTCTATGGGGTCACTAGAAGTTGGACACGACTGAGTGACTTCACTTTCACTTTCACTTTCACTTTCATGCATTGGAGAAGGAAATGGCAACCCACTCCAGTGTTCTTGCCTGGAGAATCCCAGGGACCGGGGAGCCTGGTGGGCTGCCGTCTATGGGGTCACACATAGTTGGACATGACTAAAATGACTTAGCAGCAGCAACACCAAACATAAATGACCTAAATATATCATCAGTTAAAAGATAGAACTTAAAAGAGTAGAAAAGGAAACAAGATAGCTTGTTTGAAGATTCCTCCCTTTGAATATAATGACAAAGACAGTTAAAAGAGTTGGAGAAGTGTACCAGAGCAATACCAATCAAAAGAAAATTGATGGGGGTTGGGGGCTGGGGAGAGAAAATTGTAGTTGCTACATTAAGATTAAATATATTCTAGAAAAAGAAAATAGTATTAGGGAAATCAAAGGGTATTGCATAACAATAAAGGGATCACTTCTCCAAGAAGCAACAACAGTTGTTAATGTGTTTGCACCTAACTGAGGCTTCCTTGGTGGCTCAGATGGTAATGAATCTACCTTCACTGTGGGAGACCTGGGTTTGATCCCTGGGTTGGGAAGATCCCCTGGAGGAGGGTGGAGGGTATGGCAACCTACTCTAGTATTCTTGCCTGGATTATCCCCATGGACAGAGGAGCCTGGCGGGCTGCAGTCTATGGGGACACAAAGAGTTGGACATGACTCAGTGAGTAAGCTCACATACATCTAACTACAGAACATCAAAATATATGAAGCAAAAATAGATAGAACTACAAACAGAAACAGATAAATCCACTATTACAGATGGGCAATTCAACATATTTCTATATATTAGAACATATATGTTTGATACATTTAAACAGAAATGTACCATATATCGACTGGATCAAATTGACATTTATAGAATATTTCATCAAACAAGAGCTAAATAATGTTCTTCTCAAGCCAACATGAAGCATTCACTAAGGCTACACTTTGGGGCCATAAAACATGCTTTAGCAAATTTACAAGACTAGAGATAATGCAAAGTGTTTTTTCAGAAAGCAATTAAACTAGGGATTAGTAACATAAAGATAGTGGGAGAATATCCAAATAGTTAGTGACTTAAAATATTTTTTTAAATAACACAGATGCAAAGGAGAAGTCTTAAAACATTAAAACAAAAATTTTCTAGCTAAATTAAAGTAAAAATTTAATGCTACAAAATGTCTGGGATACAGTGAAATAGGTATTCATGGGAAAATTTATAGTATTACAAAAGTAGCATTAGAAAAGAAGGAAGGAATTCAAGCAACAATCTCAGCGTCTGCTTTAGAAATTCAGAGAAAGAAGATCAATTTAAACCTAAAGAAATTAGAAGAATAAAGAAGTAAAAGAATAACATGAAAAGAATAATGGAGTAATAAAGACTGCAACAGAAATAATAAAGTTGAAGATAGGAAAATAATAGAAAAACTAAGAAACAAAAATATTTCTCTTAAAAAAAGAATTTTTCTTTTATAAAACAACTTGAAACACCAATCAAGGATGAAAAAAGAGAATACACAAATTACCAATATCAGAAATAGATGAGAAATTGCCATTACCAATCATAGGGACAATAAAGACGTAATGAAAGAATATTATGAAATACTCTATGTCCACAAACTTTATAATTTACATAAAATGCACGACTATTTGGAAAGATGTAAATTACCTAAACCTGTGAAGAAGGCTGAGCGCCAAAGAACTGATGCTTTTGAACTGTGGTGTTGGAGAAGACTCCCTTGGACTGAGAGCNGGTTCACGTATTGCTGAAGCCTGGCTTGGAGAATTTTGAGCATTACTTTAATAGCGTGTGAGATGAGTGCAATTGTGTGGTAGTTTGAGCATTCTTTGGCATTGCCTTTCTTTGGAATTGGAATGAAAACTGACCTTTTCCAGTCCTGTGGCCACTACTGACTTTTCCAAATTTGCTGGTATATTGAGTGCAGCACTTACACAACACCATCTTTCAGGATTTGAAATAGTTCAACTGAAACTCCATCATCTCCACTGGCTTTGTTTATAGTGATGCTTTCTAAGGCCCACTTGACTTCACATTCCACGATGTCTGGCTCTAGGTGAGTGATAACACCATCGTGATTATCTTGGTCATGAAGATCTTTTTGTCTAGTCTTCTTGCCTGGAAAATTCCAAGGACAGAGGAACCTGGTGTACTACAGTCCATGGGGTTGCAAAGGACTGGACATGACTTAGCAACTAAACAACAACTAGATCCTGCCTGAAAGTACTTTATGTCCTGTGCGCTGTGTGTTGATGACCTTGAGAGAGATGGTGTTACTGTGGGCCAGGTTCATACTTAGTGAGCTTATCTACAGTAGTGCTATGTCTCCAGCCTTGACCTTCCTGGAGGAAATAGTTATCTTTTAGAAGCTGTGATGTAAGTTTCAATCAAATATCAGCAAACCTAGGCTCCCAGGTACAGGCATTCCTTTACCCTGGGGATTATTGGTGATTACTCTGCTGTGCATTGTGATTGTCCTGGCTTCCTCGATACCCTTTGCTGTAGAAATACTGTTTGACTTATCCATGTTGTAGCTGAGTCAAGACTTTCTGTCAATCTTAGACTACAATCCACATTGCCAGTAGAGTGGTTGAGCATTACAATGTCATTTAAAAACATCTGGATTGAATCATGCTTTCTCCTAAATAATTAGCTTAAAGTAAATTTAATGGTGTGTGTTATTTGTTAAATAATAAGTAAAGATTCATCTTCATATTTTGAAATTTTAAGTGCCTTAAAATCAATGTATTTATCTAAGATAAAAATATGCCAAGAAAAAGTGGTTGTTTAAAGTTCTTGTGGGGACAGACAAGAATTTAGAATGTGGAAGTGTTTATAATGCAAAAAAGTTGGGAAATGTTGACTCAAGGGGAAAGCAATACTGTCCTGAGCTAGACTGTTAAGCAAATTTAAAAATGAATCATAAATGTGAATATAAAATGCAAGACTGTAAAGCTGCTGAAAGTACATCTGTCTGAATTTAGCTTTGTTAATGAATTTTAGATTTAACCACAAAAGCATGATACATGAAAGAAAAAAAAAAACAAAAAAAACAAATGTTTGAATTTATTAAAACTAAAAACTCTAATATATGAGAGACATTCAGTTCAGTTCAGATCAGTCTCTCAATCCAGTCTGAATCTTTGCAACCCCATGGAATGCAGCACACCAGGTTTCCCTGTCCATCACCAACTCCCAGAGTTTACTCAAACTCATGTCCATTGAGTCATGATGCCATCCAATCATCTCATCCTCTGTCATCCCCTTCTCCTCCTGCTTTCAGTCTTTCACAGCATTAGGGTCTTTTCAAATGAGTCAGTTCTTTGCATCAGGTTGCCTAAGTATTGGAGTTTCAGCTTCAGCATCAGCCCTTTCCAATGAATATTCAGGACTAATTTCTTTTAAGATGGACTGGTTGGATCTCCTTGCAGTCCAAAGGACTCTCAAGAGTCTTCTTCAACACAACAGTTCAAAAGCATCAATACCTTGGTGCTCAGGTTTCTTTATAGTCCAACTCTCATATCCATACATGACTACTGGAAAAACCATAGCTTTGACTAGATGGACCTTTGTTAACAAAATAATGTCTCTGCTTTTTAATATGCTGTCTAGGTTGGTCATAACTTTTCTTCTAAGGAGCAAGCATCCTTTAATTTCATAGCTGCAGTCACCATCTGCAGTGATTTTGGAGTCCAAAAATAAGTCTATCACTGTTTCCCCATCTTTTTGCCATGAAGTACTGGGACTAGATGCCATGATCTTAGTTTTCTGAATATTGGGCATTTTAAGCCAAGTTTTTCACTCTCCTCTTTCACTTTCATCAAGAGGCTCTTTAAGTTCCTCTTCACTTTCTGCCATGAGGGTCGTCTCATCTGCGTGTCTGAGGTTATTGATATTTCTCCCGGCAATCTTGATTCCAGCTTGTGCTTCATTCAGCCCAGCGTTCCTCATGATGTACTCTGCATATAAGTTAGATAAGCAGGGTGAAAATACACAGCCTTAATGTATGCCTTTCCCTATTTGGAACCAGTCTGTTGTTCTATGTCCCATTCTAACTATTGCTTCTTGACCTGCATACAGTTTTATCAAGAGACAGGTCAGATGGTCTAGTATTCCCATCTCTTTCAGAATTTTACCACAGTTTGTTGTAGTCTGCACAGTGGACTAAAGGCTTTGGCATGGTCAATAAAGCAGAGACAGATGATTTTGTGGAACTCTGTTGCTTTTTCAGTGATCCAATGGATGTTGGCAATTTGATTTGTGGTTCCTCTGCCTTTTCTAAATCCAGCTTGAACATTTGAGAGTTTATGGTTCACATTGTGTTGAAGCCTGACTTGGAGAATTTTGAGCATTACTTTACTAGCGCGTGAGATGAGTGCAATTAGCTTGAGCATTTTTTGGCATTGCCTTTTTTGGGATAGGAATGAAAACTGACCTTTTCCAGTCCTGTGGCCACTGCTGAGTTTTCCAAATTTGCTGGCCTGTTGAGTGCAGCACTTTCACAACATCATCTTTTAGGATTTAAACCTCCACTAGCTTTGTTCCTAGTGATGCTTCCGAAGGCCCACTTGACTTCACATTCCAGGATGTCTGGCTTTAGGTAAGTGATAACACCATCGTGATTATCTGTTTCGTGAAGATCTCTTTTGTATAGTTCTTCTGTATATTCTAGCCACCTCTTAAGATCTTCTTCTTCTGTTAGGTCCATACAATTTATGTCCTTTATTGAGCTCATGTTTGTATGAAAGATGCCCTTGATATCTTCAACTTTTTTGAAGAGATCTCTAATTTTTCCCATTCTGTTGTTTTCCTCTATTTCTTTGCATTGATTGCTGAGAAAGGCTTTCTTATTTCTCCTTGCCATTCTTTGGAACTCTGCAGTAAAATGAGTATATCTTTTCTTTTCTCCTTTACCTTTTGCTTCTCTTATATTCACAGCTCTTTGTAAGGCCTCCTCAGACAACCATTTTGCCTTTTTGCAGTTCTTTTTCTTGGGGATGATCTTGATCTCTGCCTCCCCTACAATGTCATGAACTCTCTCAGTAATTCTTCAGGGACTCTGCCTATCAGATACAATCCCTTGAATTTATTTGTCACTTCCACTGTATAATTGTAAGGGATTTGATTTAGTTCATACGTGAATGGTCTTGGTTTTCCCCAGTTTCTACAATTTAAGTCTGAATTTGACAATAAGGAGACATTAATGAAATGATGATGATAATGAAAGACATTAAGAGAATGAAAATCTTAGCCACAGACTGGGAGAAAGTATTTGCAAAATACACATCTGATAAATGATAAATAACCAAAGTATCCAAAGCAATCTTAAAATCTATCATTAAGAAAATAAACAACACAATTAAAATATCAGTAATCTATAATTCATCCATTTCAGCCATAATATGGAAAAAATAATTATAAGCACCATCATATATATTGTTTGATACACTTATGGGATATATTGAAAAATTTCAAAAATAAAACAAGTGAAAAATTAATAGTAGAGATAAATAGAACATAATAAAAGTAAATTTGTAATTGAATCCAACATAGTTTTTACCTAGATGATTTTCTTTAGATATTAAGTTTGTATTTGTAAAATACAATTTTAGAAAAACAGATAAGCATATGAGCTTGGCCTTTAAGGTCAGTTATTCACCTTTAGATTTATGTTCCTGTTTCTGAAAAGACATTCATCTGGTAGCTCCAGAATTACAAGCCTAAATATTTAATAGTAACTTTTCACTTCTAGGCTCATGCCTTGAAATTATGACATTTGTTAAATTCTGAGGCGGGTTATAATTTGCGTTATGTTTATCCCTCTAGTACTCTATTTATAAAACTAGATTATGAATTCTGAATTGCTAATGTCACCTTTTGGACTCCATGAAGTCCTGATTAATTGACTGACCTGCCCATTTTAATGTCATGTTTCCCAGTGCCCATATTCAGTTAGTCAATTACCTAAGACCACACACATTTAACACCATAGGCTGGTTTCTAGGCATTAAACAAACCAGTTAAATAAGACTCACAATTCAGTATATTTCCAGTGAATTTAAATATATTTTCTGTCTTACAGATCATGTGGTGAAATAAAAAGTAACTGGCAGTAAAACTGGCTGGTATTAAAACATTATATTGCACCCAAACCACTTGACATGTTTTGGATGCTTTAAATGAAGTGAGTTACAAGTATTTATACAATTCAAACTGTGTATATAATTGTATATTCTATATAATCACAGATACATTTCAATAACACCATGAGCATACACACATTCCATGCATGCCTGAATATATGTAATAAATAACAAGGTCTAGCTGATGTCAGCCCTTAAATACTTCACTCAGTCAACCTGTTTGTTCTGACCTTAAGGTCATGGTTCTACTTAAATTATCCGTAAAGTCTGTTTTAACAGCCTCTTAACTGGTATCCTTGCTCCACTCATACTCTCTTAAATATTTTCAACACTTAGATGCCTAATGGGCTAAGAGATATATACATTCTCATTCCTACTGATTGCTTATAAAAAGAGATCCAAGTTTCTTAACATGCTATATACTAGCTAAGAGAAGTACAGCAGTTTTTCTAACTAGATTGCCTACATGAAATGAAAAAAAAAAAAAAAACCTACAACCCTCTAAGGGACATACTGTGCTGTGCATAATCACTCAGTTGTGTCTGACTCTGCAAATCCACTAGGCTCCTGTGTCCACTGGGATTTTCCAGGCAAGAATACTAGAGTGGGCTGCTATGCCCTCCTCCAGGGGATTTTTCCCAATTCCAGGGATCGAACTCAGACCTCCAGAATTGCATATGGATTCCTTACTGTCTGAGCCACTAGGGAAGCCCACAGGAAATACCACTATTGTCCTATTAACAGATGAATAAATCGAGGCAAGTACAGCTTAAATTAAGAATCTGCCTATAATGCAGGAGACCCGGGTTTGATCCCAGGGTTGGGAAGATCTCCTGGAGAAGAAAATGTCAACCCACCCCAGTATTCTTGTCTGGAAAATTCCATGGAGAGAGGAGCCTGATTGGCTACAGTTCATGGGGTCACAAAGAGTCAACTAACTGAGCAACTAACATTAATGCAATATAATGGGGCTAATCAGTGATATAGAGTGGATTCAAACACATCAATTTGGATGTAAAGTCTGCATCCCTAATCATGATGCTGTATTTCCCAAAGGTCCTACAAGATCTTTCTCAGTTTGACAATGCACTTCATCTTGTTAAAGCAAATCACAAAAGATAATTAGACACAAGTCTGTAGTGTAAAAAATCAGCCTCGTTGACTGGCTGCAGCAATGGAGGGCACCAGAGAGAAAGAGGGAGTGCTTACTGCTAAAGAGAAGGAAGAGATAAACGTATTTCATAAGGTTTGGGATAGAGCTGATGGACTCTGAGGAAAGTCTTAAGGAAAATATGGATGTGTTTGAAATTAGTTACTGTTTAGAAAGCAGGATTAAGAGAAACATTAATTTGAAACTCTGCCCTGTCATGAGAGAAAGGTGACCTAAAAAAATAAAAGTGGTTTACATTGGAAGGACTGATGCTGAAGCTCCACTTCAGCACTGGACATTGATACTTTGGACTCCAATACTTTGATACAAAGAGTCAGTTCATTGGAAAAAACCATTGATGCTGGGAAAGATTGAAGGCAAAAGGAGAAAGGGATGACAGAGGATGAGATAGTTGGATGGGATCACTGACTTGATGGACATGAGTTTGAACAAACTCTGGGAGATGGTGAAGGACAGGGAGGCCTGGCGTGTTACAGCCCCTAGGGTCGCAAGTGTCAGACATGACTGAGCAACTGAGCGACAACAAAAGTGGTTTCAGAATTCATGTTCGAGTCTTTGTGATCCCATGAACTGTAGCCCACGAGGCTCCTTTGTCCTTGGAATTTTCCAGGCAAGAATACTGGAGTTTGTTTCCATTTCCTACTCCAGAAATAAAACAGCAGTCTCTTAAAATGTGGCTGCTAGATATTTCACGTATGACTTTAAAAGAGGAAAGGTGTTCTCTGAACTTGCAACAAACAGGTTTCTGATTCCACTTTTCAAACTTAATTTCTTAAATAGTTTCATGCTTTTCTTTTTTTTTTAACACATCATACTCTGTGACAGAAATAATTCCCTCTATATTCTCTTCGTTAATTTCTGTGCTAAATCGCTTTAGTCGTGTTTGACTCTTTGCGACCCTATGGACTATAGCCTGCCAGGCTCCTCTGATCATGGATTCCCCAGGCAAGAATACTGGAGTGAGTTGACATGCCCTTCTCCAAGGAATCTTCCTGACCCAGGGATCAAACACATTTTTTGTGTGTTTCCTGCATTGGCAGGCTGATTGTTTACCAAACTCACCACCTGAGAAGCCCATTAATTTCTACTACTTAGTTTAGATAAAATTCAGTTATCACTCCTTCTGGGAAAGAGTCCATGATCAGTTTTATAAAAGTGACCACTTCTGTTTGTGTTTTATTTCTTATTCTCTTCTTCCTTTTTTTTTTTTTTACAGTGGTTTTATTTGTTTTCAAAATTAATTTAATTGGGGACTAATTACTTTATAATATTATAGTGATTTTTGCCATATATTGACAAGAATCAGCCATGGGTGTACATATGTCCCCCATCCTGAACCCCCCCCCACCTCTCATTCCATCCCTCAAAACTTTGTTTTATTTAATTGTCTATGCCTCTGTGTTTCCTATCAGATTATTGTTATTCAGTCACTACATCGTCTCTGTCTCTTTGTGACCCTGTGGACTGCTCCTCTCTCCTTCACTATCTCCTGGAGTTTGCCCAAATTCATGTCCATTGAGTCAGTGTGATGCTATCTACCTAACTCATCCTCTGTCACCCCTGCTCCTTTTGCCTTCAATCTTTCCTAACTTCAGGATCTTTTCCAGTGAGGTGGCAATTCTCACCAGGTGGCCAAAGAGCCAATTTAAAGCTGAGACATCTTTTTTCTTCCTGTGGTATTTGCTTCACTTCAGAAAGGTGCATGATAATGCTGCTGCTGCTGCTAAGTCACTTCAGTCTTGTCCCACTCTGTGCGACCCTATAGATGGCAGCCCCCAGGCTCCCCCGTCCCTGAGATTCTCCAGGCAAGAACACTGGAGTGGGTGGCCATTTCCTTCTCCAATGCAAGAAAGTGAAAAGTGAAAGTGAAGTCATCCAGTTGGGTCTGATTCTTAGCGACCCCATGGTCTGCAGCCTACCAGGTTCCCCCGTCCATGGGATTTTCCAGGCAAGAGTACTGGAGTGGGTTGCCATTGCCTTCTCCAATGATAAGGCTAGCTGAAAGGAATTAATAAATTAATGAGAAATGAATTCTGGCACACACACAAAAACTGTTTTATGCCAACAGAACATTCCTTTCTACTGTGATTGGTGGTTTCCATTGCTACCTTGAGAAAGCGTCACTGGGTGAAAGTACGGCACTTACACAAGGCTGGCTAAACTTGGCATAAAAAGAGTTATCCACAAGCTAATGATGATGCAACCTCCATTGTTAATTGTCATTCTATCCCTATAAACTCATAGCTCTTCTATGTAATTTACAAATGGCTCTCTTTCCCTGAGGTTGGTATTTATTCTGTGTCAGCTTGCCCAGTAACAATTTCTTGGGTTCTGTACTTCTTTGAGTCCTTTACATATGGGAATAAATATGCAGCAAATGTATCCTGATTAAGAAGACGTGGCTCTTATGTAGATAATAGAAAACTGGCCTCTTCTCTTGGAGAGAGATGAGAAAACTGATCATCTGTAACTCAGAGATGATGTTCAGGAAACAGACTCCCAACTTTACAGTTTTCAGGAGTTTTAAGGCAAGACTTTATCAATATTTTTCAAGATTTTTTGCCATTTTGCTACTTTATTAATGCTGCATTTAATGACATGGGTTTCCTTAATTGACACTTTTAATTATTTTCAGTTTATATATAATTTTCAGTGTTGTCTTTGGTAATAAATTTCAAAGGACAGAATTGAGGTCCATGAAATATAAATGCGTAATCATTGGATTTTTTATCTGCTGGATGGATTAAATGTAGAATTTCATGACTATCAAATTTTAAATGAAAGAAATAAGAAATATATGCTTAGTGAGTATAAAAGATAATGGGACATGGTATTTAATTTAAAATATTTATGAACTTGTACTATTCAATGAGCATAAATATTTATAAGTTGATATCTCAAATGGAATATGTGAATAAAATCAAATAAAATCATGACTAAAGGGAATTCATTTTCTAAAGTGTGCATAACAAAGGGTCTTTTGTCAGAACATTAAAAATCATCAGTTCAGTTCAGTTCAGTTCAGTTGCTCAGTCGTGTCCAACTCTTTGCGACCCCAAATAGGGTAACTCAAAAATGTCCAACTATTGAATATTCAAAGTAAAAACATGAATCTATATTTTTTTGACTTGAAGGCTCTTATCAACATGTTTTAATTATTATGGGGGAAATCTTTCTCATTAAGTTGATCATATTACTATATGTTATTGAAAAATCATCAATAAGAAAAAAATTGTGATATTATTAATATTTATCGGGTTAAGATAATAAATATTTGCTCCTGGTATTATGATTCCCAGAATTTTCTTTGACTACAAGCAATGCATTATGCTCATTAGTGCTTGTGTTTGTATGTATGTGTGGATGTGTATGTTCAGTCATATCCGACTCTTTCTGACCCCATGGACTGTAGCTAGCCAGGCTCCTCTGCCCATGGGGTGTCTCAAGTGAGAATACTGTAGAGGGTTGCCAATTCCTCCTCCAAGGGATATTCCTGATCCAGGGATTGAATCTCTGTTTCCTGAATCTCCTGCATTAGTTCAATTCAGTTCAGTCACTAAGTTATGCCTGACTTTGCAACCCAGTGGACTGCAGCACTCCAGGCTTCCATGTTCATCCCCAAACCCTGGAGTTTGCTCAAGTTCATGTCAATCAAGTCAGTGATGCCATCCAACCATCTTATCCTCTGTCATCCCCTTTTCCTCCTGCCTTCAGTCTTTCCCAGCATCAGACTTTTCCCCATGAGACAGTTGTTCACATTAGACGGCCAAAGTATTGGAGTTTCAGCTTCAACATCAGTTCTTCCAATGAATATTCAGGATCGATTTCCTTTATTTTTTAAATTAAAAAAAATATATAAATGTACTAATTTTAATTGGAGGTTAATTACTTTACAATATTGTGTTGGTTTTGCCATACATCAACATTAATCCACCACAGGTATAAATGTGTTTTCCATCCTGAGTCCCCCCCCCGTCCTCCCTCCTCACACCATCCCTCTGGGTCGTCCCAGTGCACCAGCCCCAAGCATCCAGTATCATGCATTGATCATGGACTGGCGATTCATTTCATATATGATATTGTACATGTTTCAATGCCATTCTCCCAAATCATCCCACCCTTTCCCTCTCCCCCAGAGTCCAAAAGCCTGTTCTATACATCTGTGTCTCTTTTGTTGTCTTGCATACAGAACTGATTTCCTTTATGATTGACTGGTTGGATCTCCAGCAATCTAAGGGAGAAGACTCTCAAGAGTCTTCTCCAACACCACAGTTTGAAAGCATTAATTCTTCAGGGCTCAGGTTTCTTTATAGTCTAACTCTCACATCCATACATGAATAGCTTTGACTGGATGCACCTTTGTTGGCAAAGTAATTTCTGAGCTTTTTAATATGCTGTCTAGGTTAGTCATAACTTTCCTTCCAAGGAGGAAGTGTCTTTTAATTTTATGGCTGCAATCATCATCTGCAGTGATTTTGGAGCCCTCCCAAAAATAAAGTCTGACACTGTTTCCAATGTTTCCCCATCTATTTCCCATGAAGTGATGGGACCAGATGCTATGATCTTTGTTTTCTGAATGTTGAGCTTTAAACCAACTTTTTCACTCTCTTCTTTTACTTGATGACCAAGAGGCTTTTGAGTTCCTCTTCACTTTCTGCCATAAAGGTGGTGTCATTGCATATTTGAGATTATTGATATTTCTCCCAGCAATCTTGATTCCAGCTTGTGCTTTTCCAGCCCAGCATTTCTCATGATGTACTCTGCATAGAAGTTAAGTAGGGTGACAATATACAGCCTTGACGTACTCCTTTTCCTATTTGGAACCAGTCTGTTGTTCCATGTCCAGTTTTAACTGTTTCTTCACAACTTGCATACAGATTTCTCAAGAGGCAGGTCAGATAGTATTCCCATCTCTTTTAGAATTATTTACAGTTAATTGCTATTCACATAGTCAAAGGCTTTGGCATAGTCAGTAAAGCAGAAATAGATATTTTTCTGGAACTCTTGCTTTTTCCATGATCCAACGGATGTTGGCAGTTTGATCTCTGGTTCCTCCACCTTTTCTAAAACAAACTTGAACATCTGGAAGTTCACGGTTCATGTATTGCTGAAGCCTGTCTTGGAGAATTTTGAGCAGTACATTACTAGCATGTGAGATGAGTGCAATTGTGTGATAGTTTGAGAATTCTTTGGCATTGTTTTCTTTGGGATTGGCATGAAAACTGACCTTTTCCAGTCCTGTGGCCACTGCTGAGTTTTCCAAATTTGTTGGCATATTGAGTGAAGCACTTTCACAGCATCATCTTTCAGGATTTGAAATAGCTCAACTGGAATTCCATCACCTCCACTAGCTTTGTTTGTAGTTGTACTTCCTAAGGCCCACTTGACTTCACATTCTAGGATGTCTGGCTCTAGGTGAGTGATCACACCATCATGATTATCTGGGTTGTGAAACTCTTTTTTGTACAGTTCTTCTGTGTATTCTTGCCTCCTCTTCTTAATATCTTCTACTTCTGTTAGGTCCATAACATTTCTGTCCTTTATCGAGCCTGTCTTTGCATGAAATGTTCCATTGGTATCTCTAATTTTCTTGAAGAAATCTCTAGTCTTTCCCATTCTGTTGTTTTCTTCTATTTCTTTGCACTGATACCTGAGGAAGGCTTCCTTATCTCTCCTTGCTATTCTTTGGAACTCTGCATTCAGATGCTTATATCTTTCCTTTTCTCCTTTGCTTTTAGCTTCTCTTCGTACAATGTCACAAACCTCTTTCCATAGTTCATCAGGCACTCTATCTATGAAATCTAGTCCCTTCAATCTTTTTCTCCTTTCCACTGTATAATCATAAGGGATTTGATTTAGGTCATACCTGAGTGGTCTAGTGATTTTCTATACTTTCTTCTATTTAAGTCTGAATTTGTCAATAAGCAGTGATTATGGAGACCTCCAAAATAAAGTCTGTCACTCTGTCCATTATTTCCCCACCTATTTGCCATGAAGTGATGGAAATAGATGACATGAACAGCATTTTTTGAATTTTGAGTTTTAAGCCAATTTTTTCACTTTCCTCTTTCATTTTCATCCAGGGGCTCTTTAGCTCTTCTACACTTTCTGCCATATGGGTGGTGTCATCTGTGTACCTGAGGTTATTGATATTTCTCCCTGTAATCATGATCCCAGCTTGTGTTTCTCCAGCTCATCATTTCACATCATGTATTCTGCATAAAATGTAAACAAGCAGAGTGACAATATACTGCCTTGACGTGCTCCTTTCTCTATTTGGAATCAGTCTGTTATTCCATATCCAGTTGTGACTGTTGCTTCTTAACCTGCATACAGATTTCTCAGGAGGAAGGTAACATAGTCTGGTATTTCTATCTCTATAATAATTTTCCACAGTTTGTTGTAATCCACACAGTCAAAAATTTTGGTATATTTATTTCCTGCATAGCATGGTTCTTTACCACTGTGCTACCCTTGCCATCATTAGTGCTAACAGTAGGTCAGTTCCTTGGATGCAGTTTCAAGGAGAGTTCATTATCCCTTTTTCTTTAAGAAAATGTGGGGAGAATAAGAGGGATTGAAGTAATCATGAAATTTGTATAGAAACTTACCAGTAAGTAAGAACTTCTAATACTATGACCATTCTACTGGAGTTTTGCTTTCATATTTGATAATTGGGCTTTCACTTACTAATCTGCAATCTTTATAAATTATACAACATATTTGAATGCNGGGAGAATAAGAGGGATTGAAGTAATCATGAAATTTGTATAGAAACTTACCAGTAAGTAAGAACTTCTAATACTATGACCATTCTACTGGAGTTTTGCTTTCATATTTGATAATTGGGCTTTCACTTACTAATCTGCAATCTTTATAAATTATACAACATATTTGAATGCCATTTTCATTTTCATTTACTATATAAACTAGGTATGATAATGACTCCCTTGCAGTGTCACTGTTGGTTTATGGAGATGGTAATTGAAGTGGCTGGCATTTACAAGGCACGCATAAGGGATTGCTATGGAGATTTTTATATTTAGATTTGGAAAAATTGTTGCTGACAGGTTAATTTCATATCAAAACTACCCTGAAATTGAAGAGAGAGTTAACTGTCCCTTACTTAGTACCTTGCAGATACGTCTTTGTTTAAGATCTAAGGTAATATATTTTATGTCTTCCTGTTGGTAATCAATAAGTACTTCAGGGGCAACAAATGCATTTTATTAAATACTTTACTCCCAGAATATAGCAAGTTCTTGGAATTTTAAGTGCTAAATAGATGCTAAATTACACTGAAATATGTAATATATCTGACAAAAAATTGTAAATGAAATTCTTAGAATATTCTATATGTCTAGAGAATAATCAATATAAAATTAATACATTTATTTAATGTGTTAGAGTTTAACATGTAGACTATAATTCTGTATACTCATAGTCTTATATTTACATTTGAAGAAAATTTAAACAACCTAGTTTTCAAGTTTGCCTTGTCTCTGAGTGAAAGCATTTTAGATAATTTTTTAAAAATTTTAACCTTATAATAATTTGTTGATACATGCTAAAACAATACTTATGTAATTATTTGCATTTTGTNTTAGAATATTCTATATGTCTAGAGAATAATCAATATAAAATTAATACATTTATTTAATGTGTTAGAGTTTATCATGTAGACTATAATTCTGTATACTCATAGTCTTATATTTACATTTGAAGAAAATTTAAACAACCTGGTTTTCAAGTTTATTTTGCCTTGTCTCTGAGTGAAAGCATTTTAGATAATTTAAAAAAAATTTTAACCTTATAATAATTTGTTGATACATGCTAAAACAATACCTATGTAATTATTTGTATTTTGTACAAATACCAATTCTTTATCCCCCAAACCTAATGAAGATAATGGATTAATTGTTTTTGCGGTCTTAAATGTTAATCTTTTATGAAGAAATGACAAACAAACATACTTATACTTCCTCTGCATAAGTTAAATAAAAATCTCCACTAAACCATCCATGGTTAATCATAATGGAAAGCAGTTCTATAAAGCACCTTGAAAGTAATTTTAACCAGCAATCAAATGAAATTTCATTCTCATAATTTAATAAAAAATATAGTAATATTTATGATTTTATATTGTGGTTGGTACACTAATCTCTTAGTAGTGTTCTAGCTTAGTGGAAAAAATAAAATCTTCATAATGTAAGAAACTTACTAAACACATAACCTGATGTTAGTTTTTAAATTGTAATATATATTGTATATGGTAGTCAATATAAACCATGCAATAAAACAAATTCCTACAATTTTACTTTAAAAAATAAAATGTCTTCATTGAAATGAGAAAATTAGACTGTTTAATCTAAAAGGGTTGCTCACTGTTTCTCTTACATTGAGTTTTATCAAGAGAGATAGATGAGAAATAGCTCAATTATAGTTAACATTATATCAGGTTCTAATTATGTATATGACTTAAAGGTAGCAAATACTTTTTTATTTTCATGTACAAACTCATTTAATACCCAGAGTACTTGATATAAATATTTTTGACTTTTTTTTTATAGCTGAGAAACCCGAGAGCCAGAAACAATGATAAATTGTCAAAGATTGTGGGTTAGAATCAAGAATGCTGATATAATTTCATGTTTTTAGTGAGAAATGTATAAAGTTCATTACTAAATTATGAGTATTAATTACTTAAATAAAATATTTTATTGGTTTTAAGTCATGGTATCTAAATTGAATTATATATATCCTGTGATAAAAATGACCTTTCTAGATATACTATAAATGAAGATATAACAGCTAGATGCAAGTTTGTATTAATTGTCAAAATACCACTTAGATAAGAATTGTTTATATAATCCCCAAAGCTATTCCATCCAATACATTTTCTNATGGTATCTAAATTGAATTATATATATCCTGTGATAAAAATGACCTTTCTAGATATACTATAAATGAAGATATAACAGCTAGATGCAAGTTTGTATTAATTGTCAAAATACCACTTAGATAAGAATTGTTTATATAATCCCCAAAGCTATTCCATCCAATACATTTTCTATGAGTGTAATGCATTAAAATAATGCTTAGTAATGACCTGAAATATCAGAACACTAAAATGCTATTACTGCAATTAATAAAAAATTTATATTAGCTAAAAATTCAGTTTCCAGTACAATGTGTTCTGGACAGGAGTTATTTTGTATTGCAAAAGAACCTGGAATTTGAAGCTAGCTGAATTCTATTTCTTGATAAATTCTGATTATTGAAAGCTCTGTGAACTTCTGTATCCTTATCTATAAGTGGCTGTATTAAGACATATAAAATAGGATTGTGGGAGGATTTAAAGGGCACAAGAAAAACACTTCTAGCAGTTCATGATGCATATCACATGATCAATAAATGCTGCCCCTCATTTATAGCCTGAGTCTAGAAAGTAAACGAAACAGCTCTATTCATAGAGAAAGAAGCCTAAATTTTCACATGTAAAATGCAACTACTTAGCTTAATATTAAAGTTTTAATATCTTTAAACAAATCTTTGATTAACATGTTTGACTTCTCACCTCTAAGACCAAGATGGAACAAACAAGGCATGCATATTAGTTTATTATTTAAATACAATTGATTTCATACATAGTTAATAGTTATAAAATGAAAAAAAAATTATAAGATAGAAAGTACTTAAAATATAATGTAAAGAAGTAAATCCACAGTTTATCTGTTCTCATTTCCATTGTTTTTTCCATAATATAAACACATATTATATCTAGATATCAGTTATTCTGTGTGTGTGGAGAAGGATTGAAATAGAAGTGGAGTATGCAGTTAAGTATTATAGGTAAAGAAAATCAAAACTTATCTTTCCTAAACTCAATATTGGAATTACTATTTTCTTACACGTATTGTCCCAAGATTCCTTCTTCAGTGATGCAATTTTGACCAATGAGAAAAATATT
This sequence comes from Neotragus moschatus, assembly GCA_006410615.1. Classification (NCBI taxonomy): domain Eukaryota; kingdom Metazoa; phylum Chordata; class Mammalia; order Artiodactyla; family Bovidae; genus Neotragus; species Neotragus moschatus. The sequence continues at coordinate 113,475 of SJYA01002514.1, read as the reverse complement.
ATCAAGAGTATTAGCCCTGTAGTGGTTCAGGTCTACATTATACTGGACCTAAAGTAGATTAAGATGACCCCTGGACCCTCAGTTATGGCGCTTTCATTTCACATCAGCTTGAACCCCTCCGCATTCAGGGGCTACTCCTTCAAACTGCATCCCAACACTTTAGGAAAGTAAGAGTAAAATATTTTTCTCTATTTAGTGGTTAAAAAAAAAGTAAACAGATATTTTGTGATTACCAGGACAGCAGAAAAGAGAAGTGGCTGAAGATAAGAAAATCAAGTAAAGAAGTATATTAATAACAGGTATCAAGAAATCAATTTTTAGTAGACTGTTCCACTTGATCTAGGCAAGAAAATATAAAACCCAAATATAAATAGTAGCTACTAACCTGATAAAGGAGATAATTAGGCTAAATAGAGTCAGCGAATACTGAGTCATTTCTCTTGGGAGAAATTCAAGGTTAATTTTCTGCAAGGTACTGGTCACAACATTTTTGTTAGCCAATCAGTAAAGAATCTTGTTTTATGTGTGTTTCTGTTAAAAGAGATTTTGTTTAACTATATAGAGAACTATACATTTCTTACAAATCATTAATTGGCTGTCATTTCTTTATAACAATAATTCAGTAGCCTTTTCTCTTAATATTTTCTTAATCCTGAGCAGCATAACCTAAACTTTATCTGGCTTTTAGCCTGATAACAATGCTGTCCACTAAGCTTTTAAAATTGCTTATCAACACATCCATCCACAAAATTTTAACTTCTATCTTTTTCATAGCTTCATCATGCATTGTAAGTGAGACTTTAGCACTTTATGGAGCAGCCTTATGCACAGATNGCATAACCTAAACTTTATCTGGCTTTTAGCCTGATAACAATGCTGTCCACTAAGCTTTTAAAATTGCTTATCAACACATCCATCCACAAAATTTTAACTTCTATCTTTTTCATAGCTTCATCATGCATTGTAAGTGAGACTTTAGCACTTTATGGAGCAGCCTTATGCACAGATCTGCAAATTTCTTTTTATCCCCTGGATGGATAGTGTTATTGATTCATTAGCACTGAACTCATACCCGAGAGCATTATAACTAATGACTGAAAAAGCTTATCTAAAACGTACATTTTCTCTATAAACCGCATCAGAGCCTTTTTGTGCTTAGGAACAGTAGAGAACACTTCCACACTAGAGTTCCTGGGTATTTTAAACAGCAAAATCACTAATGAAAGGCACAAAAGTGGAATAAATATGGCTTTAAATAGGACATGAGAAGGACACATTTTACAATGGGAGAGTTGAAACAGAAGAGAGGGTCGTCCTCTTGAGAACTAGAATTTTGAGTGACTCAAACTTTTTGTGCTCTGCTCATGGCCTCAAGTGACTATAATAGGCTCTCCGAATATTAATTTTCGGGTTAGAAATACATTCTAGATAACAAATTCATGAACATGGAATTGACNCTTTTTCATAGCTTCATCATGCATTGTAAGTGAGACTTTAGCACTTTATGGAGCAGCCTTATGCACAGATATGCAAATTTCTTTTTATCCCCTGGATGGATAGTGTTATTGATTCATTAGCACTGAACTCACACCCGAGAGCATTATAACTAATGACTGAAAAAGCTTATCTAAAACGTACATTTTCTCTATAAACTGCATCAGAGCCTTTTTGTGCTTAGAAACAGTAGAGAATACTTCCACACTAGAGTTCCGGGGTATTTTAAACAACAAAATCACTAATGAAAAGCACAAAAGTGGAATAAATATGGCCTTAAATAGGACATGAGAAGGACACATTTTACAATGGGAGAGTTGAAACAGAAGAGAGGGTCATCCTCTTTAGAAATAGAACTTTGAGTGACTCAAACTTTTTGCGCTCTGCTCATGGCCTCAAGTGACTATAATAAGCTCTCCGAATATTAATTTTCGGGTTAGAAATACATTCTAGATAACAAATTCATGAACATGGAATTGACAATGAAGATTGCTTGTGTGTGGTCAGTCACTCAGTTGAGTTCAGCTCTTTGCAACTGCGTGGACTACCAGTCTCCTCTGTCTGTGGAATTTTCCAGGCAAGAATACTGGAGTGGGTTGCCACTTCCTCCTCCAGGGGATCTTCCCCACCCAGGGATTTAACCCATGTCTCCTGTGTCTCCTGCATTAGCAGGCAGATTCTTAGCACTGCACCACCTGGGAAGTACTTATAATGAAGATTCACTATATATATATACATATATATATATAAAGACTGGCTTGTGAAACATAAGTTGGCAATATTCTTATAACACAGGAACACCTGTTTAAGATTTAAGCTTTTGCATATTTTTAGGGAGAAATCTTCACTATCAGCATCAAGACATTATCGGTACTGTCTTGAGGTATTTAATTTCTTGAATTTTAGTCATTTTTAATGTTTTTGATTTATGAATGTCAATAGGATTAATTTCGTCTTTACAGACCTAATTTGTTGCAGATTCCTTGGTAAACTATTTCATTCCAGTGATGTAAATGTACATATAAAGAGTGTTTTTACTGTAATTTTCCAGTAATTAGGTTTTGAGACATTTAGGTATTGCAATTCACAAATAAATGACTCCATTTTTGTGTGTCTGGTCATCTTGCTATTTATCTACTGTTTGGATGAGTGCTATTTTAAGAACTAGCAAGTTACTCATTGATGCGATTATATAAAACTGATGGATTGAATTGGTATTTCGAGATATAAAATTAAATGTATAGTCAATTATATATTCTATAAACTGAATACTGTTGTAGGCAACCTACTTATTGCATTTTCCTTCTAGTTTATGATAGCCTTCTATCAAATGAGAGAAAAGAGGCTTAGAACACGTGCACTGTCTATAGCTGATGAGACCACTACTATATTCTTGATGCAAGGCTAGCCAATAGAAATATGATTTCCTTAAGTTTTAAACTAACCAGTATCTCTAAGGTAATACCGATTTGTCTTTATTGAGTGCTGGCATGGCTATATGTGGGTTTCCCTGGTGGCTCAGTGGTAAAGCATATGCTATAATGAGGGAGATAAAGGAGATATGGGTTCAGTCTCTGGGACAGAAAGATCTCCTAGAGAAGGACATGGCAACCCATTCCAGTATTCTTGCCAGGAGAATCCCATTGCAGNAATACCGATTTGTCTTTATTGAGTGCTGGCATGGCTATATGTGGGTTTCCCTGGTGGCTCAGTGGTAAAGCATATGCTATAATGAGGGAGATAAAGGAGATATGGGTTCAGTCTCTGGGACAGAAAGATCTCCTAGAGAAGGACATGGCAACCCATTCCAGTATTCTTGCCAGGAGAATCCCATTGCAGAGAAGCCTGGCAGGCTACAGTTCAGAGGATCACAGAGTTGGACACAAGTGGAGTGACTCAGCGTGCATGAATGGTTATATGTGGCTAAGATAGGTGAAAATTCAGACAAAGTCATGATATAGTGAGAGAGAAACAGAGAAAGTATATAAAGAAGAAAATGTAATAAAGAATGAGAAAAGTTGAGAGTAGCTGCATCTTATTATTGAGCATATACTTACGTGGTCATTAGTATGGACTATGAGCTATTCTAAATACTTAATACCCACAATGACCATATGTTGTGGTCCTGTGTTAAGGCCATTATACAGATAAGGAATGGAGAAGGAAATGGNTCAGCTCGTTTTCTTTCCCTCTCTCTTTAAACTCTATCTTTAAACATAAATTTACTCTTGGTCATTCTTCAAAATCAGCTGCAAAACTAACTTAAGATGGATCTTCAGTTCAGTTCAGTTCAGTTGCTCAGTAGATGTGTATAAGAGACAGCTACAGTATTCTTGCCTGGAGAAACCCACGGACATTGGAGATTGAAGGGCTACAGTCCATGGGGTCATAAGAGTCGGACATGACTTAGCAACTAAACCACCACCACCACTGCAGATAAGGAAACAGAGCACTAAAGATTAATTAATGTGCTGACATCAGAGACTTAATAAGTGGTAGTATCAGAGTTCAAGTCCAAGGTAATCTTCAGGCAGAATCCATGTCATTTAATACTATATTAGGCTACTAGCTATTAGCTCTGTAGGTTCTATTTTTTGGTCCATTATTCCATGCACTTTTGACCAAGAGCCTTCCAAACTCCAGAAAATATCTATTCAGTTCCTAAAGGATTTCCTTAAAAACAAAAATCTTTATTTACTTAAAGTGCTTTCTCTCTACACCATGGGGCAAAGGAGGAAAGAGCAAAGTACACTGACCAGATTTTACAAGGTCTGAACATATAATACCATTTGATTGTGTTAGTGAATCCTCACTATAGAAACTCCTGGAATATAATCAGAATGATTCATTAAAATTTATGTAATTTGTACTGATCATTGTATTTCATTGCTCTTTCCTAAGTAAAATTAACTCACTGAAAAAAATCTATGTGTGAATAGCTTGACTATACCCTAAACCTAACATAATTTTCTTTCTAAATCTTGAAATCATAGAGATAATCTTTATACTGTAGCTTCAAAGAAAATGAATTGTGGAATGCTTTTTAGGACAAGGTAGAAAACAGTGTTCTTGCCTAGAGAATCCCAGGGATGTAGGAGCCTGGTGGGCTGCTGTCTATGGGGGTCACACAGAGTCGGACATGACTGAAGCAACTTNTCATAGAGATAATCTTTATACTGTAGCTTCAAAGAAAATGAATTGTGGAATGCTTTTTAGGACAAGATAGAAAACAGTGTTCTTGCCTGGAGAATCCCAGGGATGTAGGAGCCTGGTGGGCTGCTGTCTATGGGGGTCACACAGAGTTGGACATGACTGAAGCAACTTAGCAGCAGCAGCAGCAGCAGCAGCAAAGAGTATATTTCCACAAAGTATTAACTGGAAGTTTACATGATTTTCTTCTAGAAATTATTTTAAGAGTTTTCTGTATTTCTCTTAATTATATTTGCATTATAAAAATAGTGAATATGTAGCAAAATAAATGGTTGCAATATAACACACTTAGGGAATCTCTACACTGTTTAATAAAGAGTGAAACTCAAATATTAAAGTTTATCATTTCTAAAGGTGGAACTCAGTTCAGTTCAGTTCAGTTGCTCAGTCGTGTTTGACTCTTTGTGACCCAAGGTCTCCAGTATGCCAGGCTCCCCTGTCCATCACCAACTCCTGGAGCTTACTCAAAATCATGTCCATTGTGTTGGTCGTGCCATCCAACCATCTCATTCTCTATCATTCATTTCTCCTCCTACCTTCAATCTTTCCCAGCATCAGGGTCTTTTCCAATGAGTCAGTCCTTCACATCAGATGGCCAAAGTATTGGAGGTTCAGTTCTAGAATCAGTCTTTCCAATGAATATTCAGGCTGATTTCCTTTAGGATGGACAAGTTGGATCTCCTTGGAGTCCAAGGGACTCTCAAGAGTCTTCTTCAACACCACACTTCAAAAGCATTGGTTTCTTAGCACTCAGCTTTCTTTATAGTCCAACTCTCACATCCATACACGGCTACTAGAAAAACCATAGATTTGACTAGATGGACCTTTATTGTTTAAAGATGGGAATCAAATACAAATTCCAATAATTTTAAACCTTCTAACTTTTCCCTCCTGATAAAGAGCTTAAATAGAAAATGTATCCTCTAATACATAAGATGTTCAATGAATTTTTGCATTAATGAAAGATATCTAGTTCTTCTTGATTCTGCAGTCTGGTCAGATCAATAGAAATTGCCATATGTGCAGATCATTAAACCTCAAAATTTACTTTCATCTAAGCAGTCCATGGACACAGAACCTAAAGTCTCTTAACAACTGAAATCAGTTCTGAATACAAACTTAGAATTCAACTTTGTCACTGACATTTATGACTTAAATTCTTTGTCCAAACATGCAGGAATAAATAGAAACTCAGCTCGTTTTCTTTCCCTCTCTCTTTAAACTCTATCTTTAAACATAAATTTACTCTTGGTCATTCTTCAAAATCAGCTGCAAAACTAACTTAAGATGGATCTTCAGTTCAGTTCAGTTCAGTTGCTCAGTCATGTCCGACTCTTTGCAATCTCATGAATTGCAGCACGCCAGGCCTCCCTGCCCATCACCAACTCCTGGAGTTCACTCACACTGACGCCCATCAAGTCAGTGATGCCATCGAGCCATCTCATCCTCTGTCGTCCCCTTCTCCTCCTGCCCCCAATCCCTCCCAGCATCAGAGTCTTTTCCAATGAGTCAACTCTTCACATGAGGTGGCCAAAGTACTGGAGTTTCAGGTTCAGCATCATTCCTTCCAAAGAAATCCAAGGGCTGATCTCCTTCAGAATGGACTGGTTGGATCTCCTTGCAGTCCAAGGGACTCTCAAGAGTCTTCTCCAATGCCACAGTTCAAAAGCATCAATTCTTCGGCGCTCAGCTTGCTTCACAGTCCAATTCTCACATCCATACATGACCACAGGAAAAACCATAGCCTTGACTAGACGGACCTTAGTTGGCAAAGTAATGTCCCTGCTTTTGAATATGCTATCTAGGTTGGTCATAACTTTTCTTCCACGGAGTAAGCGTCTTTTAATTTTATGGCTGCAATCACCATCTGCAGTGATTTTGGAGCCCCCAAAAATAAAGTCTGACACTGTTTCCACTGTTTCCCCATCTATTTCCCATGAAGTGATCTGGTAAAGTTGTGACCTCATTTTCCCTCTTTTCATTCTTTTTGCCTCCTAACTACTGAAATTTCAAAATAATCCCATGAAATTTATGTACTCAAATTTTAAGTTGGTTATTTCACTAAAATATCATGTGTTTAGCTTCACTTTTTTCTCTGCTTCCATTGCTGCATCTCTTGGCATGCAGAAATGTTTCTTCAGGGGAATGTCCCTGTGACACATTCTCTTACGCCCTCGACCATCTCAGTCCATTGTAAATTGTTGCCAGTGGCACGACTGAAGGAAGTGATTGCCTTCAGGTAGGCAAAATCTCATCTGATGTATCTTAGGCAAGAAATGAAGTGAAGAAAATGAGGAAAATTATTTTCTTCTGAACATCGCTCATATCATTTTCATAAGGTCACATGAGAATCTATTGTATGGCTTAATTGATATTTTTTAAGATTTGGAACAATTGAAAGTTCTTAAATAGCATTTTATTTATCTTTTTTTCTCTATTTAACTTGTAATTTTCTTGTCTGAGAACTACTTCTCCTTAAATATGTGTTCTATTTATTCTCACTGACAAATCATTCCTTTTCAGAGTGATTTGCCTAATTTGAAAGTTATTATTTCCTCTCATATCAGCTCAAATGGCTGTTGGATTTTAGGTATGGATTTTGGCATATGGGCCCTCTCTCTTGTAAATTTCAATTTGCTCCATATTAGAATCAACTTGGGAGATTTTTTTTTTAATCCCAATTTTTAGGCTGTACCCCATACCAATTAAATCAGAATCTCCATGGCCTGGATGCAGAGTTGAAGGGGTATAGGAACAATCTTTTTTTTTTTTTTTTTGTATTTCAATAAAATAATTAAAATCTCAAGCTATTTATCTTGATCAAGCAGAAAGTTCACACACACACACATACACACACACACACACACATATATATTTGCTTAAAGTCAGATGGAAGACAATTAGAAGATAGACTTGTATAGTGAAATGTATGAGTATAGTGAAATAGTTTCCAAGATATTCAAAATTTCCTGATCTTAGTGGAAATATAGTTTTACACTTATTCTCTTGAAATTTTTCTAATGAATAAATTTCATTCATTTTTATCACTGCCAAATGTTCTCGTTGAATAAGATATTTTCAACTGTCTCCTAATCCTGGTTATTATCTACTAATCTCTTCTTAAATTAGAAATCAGAACCAATTCACTAGCCTTTAGATATTTTATTCTAACTCAATTACTGGCTTGTCTCATATTACACTGAAAGTAAGTTCCTATAATTCATTAACTAATATACTTGAGAAATGCTGCATTTTAAAATCTTCTCCTGGAGATTCACTTTTACATAGTAGCATGTGAAGGAGTTTGATGAGTGATTCTTTTCACTTTCTTAAACTGTAAAAATCATAAATTTATACATTGATGCATTTTTATATATACATATCCTCATGTAACCAATTCTGACCTGTGATACAGAGAATTTCCTGAACTCTAGAAAGCTCCTTCATCCTCCTGTCAGTTAGTATTACTGTTCCCATCCTCAGTATAATTTTACTCACCATTCTGGTTTTTATCCTCTTAGATTAGTTTTGCTCAATTTTAATTCCATAAAATGTAACCATACTGCTTTGCTTCTTTTATGTCTGACCCTTCATTAATATTATGTACAGGAGATTCATCCATACTATAGCAATGAATTTTTCACTTGAGGCCTATGGTGGGTATTTGGGTTGGTTCAAATCATGGCTATTATATAAAACTTGTCTGTGAACATTGTTTCTATTTCGCTGGACATATGCACTAGTTTCACATAAGTATATACCCAAGAGTATAATTGTTGCATCACAGGCTAACGATATGCTTACATTTGGTAAGTTTTGCATTGGATCTATAGATTAACCTAGAAAGAATAAAAATCTTACCAATACTGAGATTTCCTATGCATATAAATGGTGCATCACATTATTTGTGCTCATGTGAGCTCAGTCGTATCCTACTCTCTTTGCCTCTATGTGCTATACCCCAGCAGGCTCCTCTGTCCGTGGGATTTTTTCAGGCAAGAATGCCAGAGTGGGTTGCCATTTCCTCCTCCGGGGATCTTTACAACCCAGGAGTCGAATCCCCATTTCTTGCATCTCCTGCACTTGCAGGTGGATTCTTTACCACTGAGCCCCCAGTGAAGTCTGGGATCACTCTATTTAGGTCTTTCTTTGCTTAAGTCTATAGACTTCAACTCCAAGTCTAGACTTCCAGATTTTAACTGGAAGTCTATAACTTCCAGTTCCTACAGATCTTTTGCTAAATTTCTTGTGTTTGGTATTTTTGATGCTATAGAGTGCAACATTGTTTAACAACTTGGTTTTCAACTGTTCTTTGCTAATATATATATAAATATACCTGTATTTTTATACTGACCTTGCATTTTGATTCTTTGTTATATGCACATATAAGGACAAGTAGCAGAACAAAACATGGCTAATGTAGCAAACTAGAGGATAAGCTCAGAAGTCTGACAGAAATATGTCAGATTTTAAAGACCTTAAATTATTACGGAAAAAGTAATATCTAAAGAAGGGAAATAGGNCAGAATCTCTATCATGCTAAAATTGTTTCCTGATATGTCAATTGTTTGGAAAAACATTGGTTTTCAAGACAAGTGTTATAGAAAAACTGATTGGACTCATAAAAAAAAAGAGCTTAAAGTTCTCATCACAAGAAAAAAATACACAACTTTATATGGGGATAGATGGTAACTAGACTTATTGTAGGAATTACTTTGAACTGTATACAAACACAGAATCATTATGTTGTATACTAGACACCAATATAAAAGGTCAGTTTTTCCTCAGTTTAAAAAAAGAAAAGGATGGGTAAATAAGTGTTGATATATCTGTACAAAATCACCACCATTGCTGGATAGACGGATATTCTGAATGACTACTAACTCTAGGAGCCATCTCTTAATGGGTTAAAGCCACAAGGGCCTCAGTTACTAAAACCAAGAGCACATTCCAAAATNATCATTATGTTGTATACTAGACACCAATATAAAAGATCAGTTTTTCCTCAGTTTAAAAAAAGAAAAGGATGGGTAAATAAGTGTTGATATATCTGTACAAAATCACCACCATTGCTGGATAGACGGATATTCTGAATGACTACTAACTCTAGGAGCCATCTCTTAATGGGTTAAAGCCACAAGGGCCTCAGTTACTAAAACCAAGAGCACATTCCAAAATAATATTGTTCACAGGGATAGGAATGAAGAAGTTAGCCACACTTTAATTATTAGACAACACTCATTTCAATCTTTTATATTCAGCTATCATGATGAAAAATAAAAGATGTTAAGATGAATAAGCTGCACCGTTTTGTTGAAAATTATATGCACAATAAGTATTTCCCTAAATTAAAGTCATGTTTTCTTTGTTTAGATTGTGCATTTTTTTCCTTAAACATATATTTCATTAATCTAAAATAGTTTTTATAATGATTAGCATGCTCAAGAAATGTTCTAATTTCTGCTGCTCCAACTTTTCAAACTATAAAATCAAATAAATCTCTGAGGCCACATGTGTTTCAGACTCAAAATAAAAGATAACACTGCTCATACCTATAAATTGTTAATTTAAGGATCTTAATTTGCCAGTTGAAAGTCATCTAACATTTATAGAAGAAAATAAAATGAATCCTATGGAGTGGTCATAATAATTTTAACTGTAACTAGCATCAACACCAGTTGCACCAGTTGTAGGAATCAAGAGTCAACATCTCATTTCAACCAACTTGTAACAGCCTTTCTCTTTTATCATGGTGCTCAGTTGTCCTCAAATAGTCTGTGAAGTTAACTACTGCTGCAGTCTGCTGAGATTATGAAAGTGTGAAGCCTGCTGTTTCAGTTATCAATCACTTTTGGGGGGGGGAATATTGGCACTGGTTCCTGTGGTTGACATCTTGTACATTTCACTTCAGTTCCAGTCTTTATTTGGATTTGCATGAGTTTCAAACCAGGTGAAAAATCATTTCATTATGGCCCAGCAGGAACACAAAATAATTTCACGGAAGCCCAGCTGACTTGAAAAATGCAATGACAGAAAATCAGGTAGGTTTTACATGTTGGCAGCTTTGGAAATTGAAGCTTTACACATCCCTGATTACATTAAAATTAGGATTTATAGTAAAGACACAGGTTGTACCCAATTCTAATGATCATACTGTAATTCTGGAACTTATAGCTAGTAGGACTGGTTTGCAATGTTCTTTGCATTAGATGCTTCCCAGGTGGCGCTAATGGTAAAGAACCCTCATGTCAATGCAGGAGGCATAGAGACCTGGGTGTGATTCCTGTGTCCAGAAGATTCCTTGGAGGAGGGCATGGCAACATGCTTCAGTATTCTTGTCTGGAGAATCCCATGGGCAGGGGAGCCTGGTGGGCTATGATCCATAGAATCACAAAGAGTCAGAAACGATTGAGAGACTGAGCAAGCAGGCATGCATGCACTTCCCATTAGCCTCACCTGAGGGCTGTTTAGGAACAAGGGTAGAGCTCCGCAGTCATTTCTAAATCTTGATCACAAAAGTGAGAGTAAAATCTGTTATTTGCACATCCCTTAGTTGTCCTTCAGTATATGTCAGAAGGTTTGATGTCTGCATCCTAAACTTATGAAATATTAACAAACATAAAGTATTGATTATGTTACTTTTACAAGTTTGTGATTAGTGGTTTTGAAACAACTGTCATTTTCTCTCTATCTCCTTTACTCTGAGACTTTTCAAATCATATAAAAATTAGGGTGATGAGATTACATTCTCAAGATAAATGCACAATTAGTGTACACTTCTATACACCATTAAATTCTCATTACATTTAAAGGACCAAATAAACTAAAGTTGATTTAATTTGAACTACCTCTCCTTTATTTTGGGAGCTAGCTGTAAACACATATTAATTTCATGACTGTTCTAATAGGCATCATTGCTAGTTAGGTTTAGATTTCCCTAAAGTGCTGAAAATTAAGATGAGATGACAGAAACTAGAGCTATCACTTCTAATTCACTTATTTATTCATATAAGCTCATTAGGAAAAATAAACCAAGAATTTTAAATTCATTTCATGATACATTCTACCACATAAATCATATAAAATAATTAAGAAAACGGCCTTCAATATTTAAAAAGAATCCAAATATGTAGCCTGTTATCTAACTACAGTGAGGATTAATCAATCAATTTGCGTTTATCCCACTTATATTCATACGCTGCTTGTGGTGTTCTTTAGTCTTTGTCTATCTGTCTCACACTTTTAGAATCTATAATTTCCTGAATTTTAACTGTTGTATAGATTCTTCATCACAATTAACTACAGCAATATATTTTAAAGTGGTCTCATTTCAATTCACTTCAGTTCAGTCGCTCAGTTGTGTCCGACTCTTTGCGACCCCATGAATCGCAGCACACCAGGCCTCCCTGTCCATCACCAACTCCTGGAGTTCAGTTATGTCAAATTCAAGTCAACTTTTTTTGAGTAAATATTCTCTGTAAAATTCTCGACTGCTTTCTCATTTTTACTCTGAATCAAAATCTCTTGTATTGATAGTTTTGTCACTTCCTTCTTCAACATTAATTTAAGATATATGTACTGAGGGCCTACTTCATGTCATACATAGTTTTAAGTAATGTTCAAACAGATGAATATGACAAATTCCTGTTCTCAAGAACTTTACAGATGAATATTAAAAAATTGTCTGATTACTAACATAGAATAGGATCATAGTAGAAAATATGGTCAGTTCTCTAGCGTGTGAGAGAACAGTGTAAAATTAGGCTTCCTATGGAAGGTCATCCTGGCACTGAGCTGAAAAAGACTCAGCCATCTTCAGGGACAACTTTCTTATCAGCAAAAATGAACTGGAATTGCCTTTTACATTGGAATCTCTGGGTGGCCAGCCCCTTCCTAATTAACTCATTCAGGTCCTTGCTCTTTCCAAGAAAATGTCAGCACTTTAAAATTTGACATTTTAAAGGAACCAGAGCATTTTGTCATCAAATCAAATATATGTTAATTAAAATTAGCCCATGAAATGTCACAAAGATAAGTGTGGCAAAAAAATCTATTTTTTCTCTCCCACAGTTGCAGCATATTGTTTAATAAGGGAAAATAAATAAATAACTATGTGTAAGAGATAGGTAGCCTTTCATTTCCTTAAGAGAGGGACAGAGCTGCCCAATGCTGCCAGGATTTTTAAATTTACTGATTTAGTATAATTTTTTTTTAATTTCTGAATAGAGTTTGCAATTACTTTTTTTCTTTTTATCTACTTTTGCCTAACAGGAGAAAGAAATGGCAACCCACTCCAGTGTTCTTGCCTGGAGAATCCCAGGGACAGGGGAGCCTGGTGGGCTGCCATCTATAGGGTCGCACAGAGTTGGACACAACTGAAACGACCTAGCAGCAGCAGCAGCAGCAGCAGCAGAGGAACATAGTACGTACCAAAACAAAAACATAGGCAAACAAAAAACTTTATTTAAAATTTAGCCTGAATCTTGAAAGAAAAGGATTGGAAGATCATAATGTTAAAACAATGAGGGAATTTATCCTTATCACAAGCTCATATATTTTTCTTATTTCACTTCAGGCATATGGAAATATTCTCAAACCCAACACCAGAACACAGATCAGTACTGAGGAATATTTGCATAGATCATCAGTCAATCCCTAACATCTGCAGTAGATGGTGAAAATAGGAAGCTGAGGATTGTGGAAACTACTCTTCTATAGGGTTGTGGTGACTGGAGCATTGCTGTTCTGTATAAGGAAGTTTCACTTTATGTTCTTTTTGCCAACAACAACAACAACAAAAACTGGCACGTGCCATCTGTTTCTACAAGGATTAAGTCACTAGCCACTGCAGCCACTGACCTTCAATGCACCCTGAAAGGAGTTCAGGGTGAAGATCAGGAATGAGACATCATGTGCTCTGGCAGAAGAAACTTTTAGACAGATACTTTCTGGACAAGATTTTATCAGCCTGATTCTTGAATCACCTCATATCTAGAAAATCTGTAAAATCATTAATAGGGGCATTGGCTCCTTGCAAGTAGTAGCAAGCTTCTGCCAAAATGTGTGCTTGACTACACTACACCCCTCTCCACTAAAATAATATATCACACTGATCTCCTGCCCTATTTCTTTGAATTAGTTTCTCAGGGCTATTGGAAATGCTGCCTCCAAGGTTTATAATCTTCATTTTTTCCCAAATAAAACTTAACTCACAGCACTCATGTAGTGAATTTTTTTCAGTCAATACTTTCATATACACCTGCCACTATAAGTTTGGAACAGTGGAGTTTTCAATTTATGTCATACTTCTTTGTATACAAGCAGTATTTTATAATATCTGGGCCATTAGCAGAGCAAATATTAACCTGTCTAGCCCCTATATTAGGGGCTTCCCAGGTGGCTCAGTGGTAAAGAATTCAGCTGCCAAGCAGGAGACACAGGAATGATCCCTGGGTCGGGAAGATCTCCTGGAGAAGAAAATGGCAATATTCTTTCCTAGGAAATCCCATAGACAGAGGAGCCTAGTAGACTACAGTCCGTGGGGTTGCAAAGAGTAGGACATGACTAAATGACTAAACAATAGCAAAGCATCAATAGGAGAATAAAGTATCTGATATTTACCCGGCTATGATTACTATTTATATTTTATATCTTGAATTAACCTAATGTTTCACATTTTTTCTTACTAACTTGCTTTCACTAATTCACACTTCAGAATATTTCAGCATGATTTTTGAAATTGTCTCAGTGTGCGATCAAAAGTTTCTTACTACTTCTTTGGGAAACTCCATTTATAAGAAAAAAAACAACAACAACAACAAAAACCCAAAATGTTATTTCTCTTAATATAACATTTGGTATGATAAATGATATAAATAAGCAAAAAGAAGTTAACATCAGTTATAACACTTAATTTATATATATATATATATAACACTCAGCACAATTGAGACTACACAGAAAAGATACAGGAGATCACATTAGTAAGAAATGACAATCTTTTATCCCACCTAAATACGTATCTCATAATAAAATATAATGGGTTCATCAGTACTATTTTTCTAGATTCCATATATATTTATATATACACTTGTGTATGATATTTGTTTTTTCTCTTTCTGACTTTACTCTTTATGACAGACAGGCTGTAGGTTCATCAGGGGGTCAGAGGGAGGTTCAAGACGGAGGCTACCTATGTTTACTTATGACTGATTCACATTGTAGTATGGCAGAAACCAACACAACCCCGTAAAACAATTATCCTCAAATTAAAACAAAATTAAAACATAATGTCCATAATAACATGAGCCATTCAGGTTGATGACAAAATACTATTTCAGTGATGTATCACTTGACCATTATACATCTTCCATATTAGAGATCCACGGATGCAAGACAATGAATTTGAAACAGGTAGACTGGCCAAGTTCGTGAAATCCTTAGACAATGTGTGGTCTTTCATAATGTAGAAAATAAGGTAGAGCTTCATAATGAATTGTGTAATGTGAAAAACACATCTCAGAATGTAGCTTTGTTAGATCATATCTATTCACGTTGGTTAAAGCTGTTACCCATACATCTATTGAACAATGCAGCACACTCATTATAAAGTAAATAATATCTCAATTAAAAAAATAAAACCCTGAGAAAGATTCAGGATCAGTGTCCTCTAGCACAGATGATAATTCTCTGACTATGGATCTCACCACCCTAAGCTCCCTTCTGCCAGTCTCTCTCCCATTACTGATCCTTTTGCTTCTTTTCTTTCATGAACAATGGCCCTCCTTCTACATCACTCCCTCCTCTAGGTCTAAAACTCCACCTAGCAGACTCTGAATAACTTTGGGGGGATAGCACCCTAGAGATGGATTGATGCCATTGTTTTGTTGGCATACCTATGTGTTATATTTACTATGATGATGGTACTGAATATAAAGTGGTAGAGACACTTGACAATGTGATCTTTACTCCAAAATCTCATCATCAGCTATCACTTCTCAAAGGAAATTTTGCTTTGATTTATGCATATATTCTTATGCATGAAATTTTCTTCAGAAACAAAACTATAGAGCAAAGTGTCATTATTGAATCATTGTGTTGTGCTTAATTGCATTCGACTCTTTGCAACACCACGGGCTATAGCCTTTCAGGCTCCTCTGTCCATGGGGATTCTCCAGGTGATAATGCTGGAGTGGGTCACATGTCCTTCTCCAGGGAATCTTCCCAACCCAGGGATCAAATCCACGTCTCCCTCAATGCAGGCGAATTCTTTACTGTCTGAGCCACTGGAGAAGCCCAAGAATACTGGAGTGGGTAACGTATCCCTTCTTCAGAGGATCTTCCCCACCCAGGCATTGAACCAGGGTCTTCTGCATTGCAGATGGATTCTTGACCAGCTGAACTACCTGCGAAGCTCACTGGATTACTAGCTCTGCTCAAAATCAAATAAATGGTAATGTCTTGTATTCAGTGATATATTCAATTCAGAATAGGTAGAGTCTTCCCTGGTGGCTCAGTGGTAAAGCACCCAGTTATCAGTGGAGGATATCTAAGAGACATGGGTTCAACCCCTGGGTTGGCAAAATCCGCTGGAGAAGGAAATAGCAACTCTAGTATTCTTGCCTTGGAAATACGATGGACAGAGGAGACTGGCAGGTTACAGTCCATGGGGTTACAAAAGAGTTGGACATAGTGATTAAAAACAAATAAACAAACAAACAAAATGGACACAACAGGATATATTCAGTCTCCTGCAGAGAAAACACATCATGTAAATGACAAGTTTTAAAACTTATGAGCACATTAAGAATCACAGTTAAAGACTTACAGAAAATTAAGGACTACTTCATGGCAAATAGATGGGGAATCAGTGGAAATAGCGACTGATTTTATTTTGGGGGGCCNTATTCAGTCTCCTGCAGAGAAAACACATCATGTAAATGACAAGTTTTAAAACTTATGAGCACATTAAGAATCACAGTTAAAGACTTACAGAAAATTAAGGACTACTTCATGGCAAATAGATGGGGAATCAGTGGAAATAGCGACTGATTTTATTTTGAGGGGCCCCAAAATCACTGCAGGTGGTGACTGCAGCCATGAAATTAAAAGATGCTTACTCCTTGGAAGGAAAGTTATGACTAACCTAGACAGCATATTCAAAAACAGAGACATTGCTTTGCCAACAAAGATCCATCTAGTCAAGGCTATGGTTTTTCCAGTAGTCATGTATGGATGTGAGAGTGGACTAAAAAGAAAGCTGAGTGCCAAATAATTGATGCTTTTGAACTGTGGTGTTGGAAAAGACTCTTGAGAGTCCTTTGGACTGCAATGAGATCCAACCAGTCCATCCTAAAGGAGATCAGTCCTGGGTGTTCACTGAAAGGACTGAGGTTGAAACTGAAATTCCAATACTTTGGCTACCTGATGCAAAGAACTGACTAATTGGAAAAGACCCTGATGCTGGGAAAGATTGAAGGCAGGAGGAGAAGGGAACGACAGAGGATGAGATGGTTGGATGGTATCACCGACTCAATGGACATGAGTGTGGGTAAACTCCAGGAGTTACTGATGGACAAGAAGGTCTGGTGTACTGCAGTCCATGAGGTTACAAAGAGTCAGACACGACTGAGTGACTGAACTGAACTGAGAGTTATTCATAGTATGAGTATGATCACTAGATGACTCCACTAATGTTACCTGAGGAATTTATGTACATAAGCAGGTCCCTGGGTGCCAGTCTAGACCTATACAATCCAAGTGACTGGAGGAGAGGTCTGGGATTTGTGGACTGGAGTGGGCTGCCCTGCCCTCCTTCGGGGGACCTTTCTGACCAGAGAGGAACCCTGCGTCTCTTATGTTGCCTGTATTGGTGGGTGGGTTCTGCACCACTAGCCAGATGCTTATTATGCACTCTAAATTGGAGTTTACATGAAGGCTATGGCTTCCTACAAAACCCAGAATCCTTTAACTCTCCGCAGACTTACCAGGTTCTGAAGTGGTGGCCACCGCACCATTGTCAGACCTTGCTGGTTCCTCATCTAAGTCTTCCGTGGCTACAAGCCACTCACAGGACTGAGTTGGCAATTTGAGTGTATACAATATCAGCTGCATCATAAATGTTGGCATGTGTCAGCAGAGGAAAAAAAATTCTGAAAGATTCCTACAGAAAAACTCTTTAAAAATTCTCAACAATTTCTTTTTTTTTTTTTTCTTTGATGATACATGTGAAGTCGCTCAGTCATGTCCGACTCTTTGCAACTCCATGGACTATACAGTCCATGGAATTCTCCAGGCCAGAATACTGGAGTGGGTAGCCTTTCCCTTTTCCAGGGGATCTTCCCAACCCTGAGTTTAAACCCAGGACTCCTGCATTGTAGACAGATTCTTTACCAACTGAGCTATACAGAGATTCTATTCTATTTGTTTCCCTTGACATTTCTGTTTCAGAAAGAATAACAGAAGTTGTTCTCTTGAGGACATTTGTACTCTGATCAAACTAGACTNCTTTTTTTTTTTTTTTTCTTTGATGATATATGTGAAGTCGCTCAGTCAAGTCCGACTCTTTGCAACTCCATGGACTATACAGTCCATGGAATTCTCCAGGCCAGAATACTGGAGTGGGTAGCCTTTCCCTTTTCCAGGGGATCTTCCCAACCCTGAGTTTAAACCCAGGACTCCTGCATTGTAGACAGATTCTTTACCAACTGAGCTATACAGAGATTCTATTCTATTTGTTTCCCTTGACATTTCTGTTTCAGAAAGAATAACAGAAGTTGTTCTCTTGAGGACATTTGTACTCTGATCAAACTAGACTTAAAATCACTAATATACTGAATGCTTTAGGACCACTTGCTAAAATAATTATATAAATTTAGAAACTGTTAGGAATCTTTAAAGAAATATACATTACACTTAGGTTTCAACTCTTTGTTCAGCCAGATTAAATATGTATTTTCCACAATAGAGACATTTCCAAAACATGTCCACACCATGGAAAATACACAGGTAAATACAGGAATTGTACTTTAACATATTTTTATTTTAAAAGGAAAGATTGATTTATCTATGTTGTTTTTCCCTTAAAGTGTTACCTAGACTTGTCTCTCTTTTATTAAATTCAAGATTTACTGTTGATGTTTATCAACAGTATTTTTATCAATTTTCTAGGCCTGTCTGCTGCCCTTTGTTATTCCCTCACAGCTCACGTTATAGGTTTCATCTCCTCTATGGGTAGTACGTATGCAGTCATAGAGCAATTTAGGAAATTGCTCCTGGTTTTGAGTCCTGGCCCTATTTCAATTCTTGAAATTCGACTATATTCCCAGTTTCTTTCCCATTTCCTCACACTGTTTTTCACCCTTTTTTAGTTGTTTATTTTTGTTTGTTTCCCATATAATGGTTTGCCAGTTTTCAAATTTTGTGGTTTCTTTGTGTGTGTGTGTGTGTGTG
The DNA here is from genome assembly GCA_006410615.1 of Neotragus moschatus. Lineage (NCBI taxonomy): Eukaryota > Metazoa > Chordata > Mammalia > Artiodactyla > Bovidae > Neotragus > Neotragus moschatus. The sequence goes on along the minus strand of SJYA01002514.1, from coordinate 94,320 downwards.
TGTGTGTGAATTTTCCTTTTCTAAAATTCACAGTATTTCTTGGTGCCCTTTTACTGTCATGGGTTATGGGTCAATTCCAGTTTTGCACAGCCCAACATCAGATGCAATTCGAGAGCACTAATGGACTGTAACGAAGATTTACTTTAAAGGTAAAACAAAAGACAAGTACAAAAAGAATATTATGAACTTTGTGGTTTTTTTTTTTTTTAGGGAGAAGAAGCTACTTTTCTTTTTGAGGCCTGATAAACATAAGTATTTGTTAAAACAAATTACTTTCTCTAGCAGTGGATCAGCATTAAACATGTTTTATTTTGTAATGCAAATTTGACAGTACTTTCCAACTTTTTGACAAAGCAGTCAGGCTATCAAGAAATTAGCACACTTCTCTTCTCACTCTGGTTCAGATGAATAACTTGGCAATGAAATGAAGACATTTATTGCATTTTGCAGCCCAGTGAGCTCAATAACTACTGCTTGAAAAGACAAAAGCAAATTCTTAAGAAAAAAGTGACTCTAGTTCTATTGAAATACAGAGGTTATACATCAGGGATAGGGTGTGTATCGTCATTGGTGTGTAAGAATTAAAATTTCTACTATAGGATATTCTATTTAGCTTGTTTACAAAAGAAACATAACTAAAATATGTTGATATTTTTTAGTAAATATGTGAGAACTCGGTGCAATTGCTTTATATGCTGTGTAGCTTTTATATATCACTAGTGCATTTTGATTGAAAAATGCACAAAAATATCATGAATAATATAATGAACATACAGTCAATGTAAAATACATTCTTAAATATATTATGGACTTTTACAATGAAGCTAGTCAAATATTCATTACCTAACAAACACAGATTGAATGCATTCTATGTAAGGTGTATTGCTCAGTACTGGTCAGTGTGTGACATTATAAAGCTCAAAATTTGGATGGATAAAGATACATTTAAAGTTATGGTGCAATGCAATATACAGTTTGATAGTGACAAACCCAAGGTGATATGTAAGCATAGAAGATGTTTGTGTAAGTCTGCTAAGCGATAAAGGTTAGGAAATATCTATATCTGACTAAGCAAAATTGAGCTGTGATTTAAAGGGTTAATGTGTTGAAGGGCAGTCTTCACTGGTGGCTCAGATGGTAAAGAATCTGATGGCATATAAATGACCCAATCAAAAAATGGGTCAAAGAACTAAACAGATATTTCTCCAAAGGAGACATACAGATGGCTAACAAACACA
>SJYA01002514.1:32506-90056 GCA_006410615.1 Neotragus moschatus | reverse complement strand
AACCCACTCCAGTATTCTTGCCTGGAGAAGTCCACGGACAGAGGAGCCTGGAGGGCTAAAGTCCATGGGGATGCAAAGTGTCATGACTAACACATGTCTTGGGTTTATGTTGTAAGGCAAAAATTAGGGGTTTTCAGGAAGATTCTATAGTTGATAGACTGTCAAGGGCATGTAGATTTTGATGTAGTATAAGAAAAGTACTGTTTTGGAGCTGTAATATAGCATGTTAAGGGACTTCCTGGTGGTAAGTAAAAGTGAAAAAGCCATCTGGAAGTAGATTTATAAAAAGTCTCTATGATACACAGGGGAACTTTAACATAAGCCAAGAAACATTGTAAAATATAGTAAAATGATAATTGATCAAATATTTGTTTCAGAAAGCAATTCTGGATGCAAGGAGGAAGATTGTGCCAAAAGAATGACACAGAGGAACACGAGTGACAAGACGCTTTTGTATCATATATGATATTATAAATGTTTCAATGCCATTCTCCCAAATCATCCCACCCTCTCCCTCTCCCACAGAGTCAAAAATAGCACAAAAGATTTTTAAGTATAAATTAAAAGACTAGCAAAAAGGGGGCAGATTTGAAACATATTTTAACACTTAGAATAATATTTCTTAGCATTCTGTATTTAAATGACACCTTAAATGAATGGAAAATAAAATAGATAAATGAATAAACAAAAAAGAATAAAACATTTTAATTATTTAGAGAAGCTGAAAACTGTTCTATATTCTGGAATAAAGGGGAGTAAAATTATGGGTGATTGTTTCCTAAAAAATAAGATACCAATGGTGCTTTCCATCCTTGTAAATGCATACTCATCTTCTCATCAAGAGGTACAGTCTATCTCCCCTCATGCTCAATGTAGTTTAATCTTGTGGTTTGTACTGACTTCTGTAAGAATTATATTTAAGTATTCAAGAACTTATGTTTAAGAATTATACAAATTGAAGATAATGAGTATGCAACTCAAATTATAAACAGATGAGTCATTACTTGGAATTTCATCTAAAGTAGTAACTCTCTTCACTCCTTGAGGTTAAATTTTGCATCACTGATTTTACTATGTGGCAGCTTTAATTAAATAAATATCCACCCAGTGCTTAAATTCCATTGGCTTTTCTTTTTGGCAGAAACTTAAAAAAAAATTCAGTTATAATTAATGTCATCATATTCCTACTACTCTGGCAAATCACTTGTGCCTCTAGCAAGTACTTAGACATTATTCCCTGGAATTATAATTTCTTATTATTCTTTATAACTATCTTATGCATATGACATGATCCTTTAAGTCTAAATCATGGTTGTTACAGGTTTAGTGTATTTCTCTGCATTTAAAATTGAAGAAAGTATTCACAGTTAGGAAACTAGATTCCCAGCTCCCTGAATTCAAAAGAAGATAATGTGCTCTTTAAAATAGGTATATTACATATAATATGTATTATATAAATATGTACATTTGTCTCACATATAGCTCTGTTTATTGTAAAAAAAATAAATAAGAATAAAGTATTCCATAAAAAATAATCTTATATCACATAAATTAAGTCTGAAAAAATAAATTTTGGAAAATGAATGAGATGAGAATTTGAAAACAGATAAAAATGTATGAAGTATTTGTCTTAACAAATATATCAAATTAAAAAAATACTATTGAAATATGTTTCTTAATATATAAATGCAATTTAACATCCAATGTAATATAATTTTCTTGAGATTGGTAAATCTTAATTGAAAATTAGAGTAGTTAGTTACAAAAGGAAGAAAAGACCAAGGAGGTAAATGTTTTGGATGGATACTTAAGTTCTTAACTTCATTTAGGATGTCAAATAAATATTCATAGCCAATATGTGAACAGAATTAAGAATAGATCTTACTAAACTTACTGACGGAGAAGGCAATGACACCCCACTCCAGTACTCTTGCCTGGAAACTTCCATGGACAGAGGAGCCTGGTGGGCTGCAGTCCATGGGGCCGCTGAGAGTTGGACACGACTCAGTGACTTCACTTTCACTTTTATGCATTGGAGAAGGAAATGGCAACCCACTCCAGTGTTCTTGCCTGGAGAATCCCAGAGACGGGGGAGCCTTGTGGGCTGCTGTCTACGGGGTCGCACAGAGTTGGACACGACTGAAGCGACTTAGCAGTAAACTTACTGAAAACTAAAAAATTTTATGTTGTTAAGAAATGCTTTTATTGCACTTAATAACTTTTTACAAATTTATTGATAAACTGCACCCATTTAATCTGTACAGTATCATTATTTGTGATGAATGTTTAAACCCAATGAACTTCAAAACCAGTGAAGATAAAGTTCCATCCACATCAGAACTGCTTGCCTTTTCCTCTGGAACTTCCTTGTTGCCTGTAGAAACTGGNCAGGGTCGCACAGAGTTGGAGACGACTGAAGCGACTTAGCAGTAAACTTACTGAAAACTAAAAAAATTTATGTTGTTAAGAAATGCTTTTATTGCACTTAATAACTTTTTACAAATTTATTGATAAACTGCACCCATTTAATCTGTACAGTATCATTATTTGTGATGAATGTTTAAACCCAATGAACTTCAAAACCAGTGAAGATAAAGTTCCATCCACATCAGAACTGCTTGCCTTTTCCTCTGGAACTTCCTTGTTGCCTGTAGAAACTGGATTTCAGTTGATATCTTTGAGGTTTCAGCCTGCTGCAGATATTCCCTTCATCACGTCAGCTCTAGAGATGACTAGCTTGCTTAGCCAACCTCCATTATTATGCTAACCTTCCCTGATGGCTCAGTGGGTAAAGAATCCACCTGCAGTACAGGGGACAAGGGAGACTCAGGTTTGATTCCTGGGTCCTGAGTTGAGATCTCCTGGAGGGAAAAATGGCAACCCACTCCATTATTCTTGCCTGGAGAATACCATGGACAGAGAGGAAACTGACTATCTGCAGTCCACAGGGTCACACAGGGTCTCAGTACAAGCACTAAGCACACATCCTTCTAATAAATCCCTCTATTTATAACAATAAATGCACAAGTATGTAAAGATACACACTGTTAAATAGATATCAACTTGTTACTTTGTAGTGAAACAATTAAAGATGCAAAAATAACCTATAATGCACCCATAATATTAACTCAAAAAAATAAACCCTATTTGTTTCTGACTTCAACTAGAATTTGTGACATTCTTTAAGAAGCACAATTGTTTGATANAATAAATGCACAGGTATGTAAAGATACACACTGTTAAATAGATATCAACTTGTTACTTTGTAGTGAAACAATTAAAGATGCAAAAATAACCTATAATGCACCCATAATATTAACTCAAAAAAATAAACCCTATTTGTTTCTGACTTCAACTAGAATTTGTGACATTCTTTAAGAAGCACAATTGTTTGATATTCATATTTTGAAGCCAGAAGGTGAAAAGTAATTCTGTTACTAAAAGAAAAGCATCAGAAATGATTAGGACATTTCCATGTATCAGTCTTTTCACATATATAAGGCAAAAGAGTTTTGTTCTAATATTTTTTTCTGCTCTTTAATGTAAACTGGCTTGAAGTGAGTTGAATTTTGTCACAGTTTATATAGGGAATGTTTGGTTATAAAATGAGGTGTAAATGGCATTAAGATTTCATAAGATTGTAAACAGAGCCTAGAAATTTAGAATATTAAGGTACAGCAGGACTGTCCTTCTGTTCTCAAGAAATATCCCCATATACATCCAATGTAGCCTTCATTCTGTCAAGGAACATTGAGATACAGTTATTTGGAACTGAAATATATTATACATTGAGTTCATCTCTTTTTACTTTAAAGGTAGTTCATTCCATTCGTTTTCACTCCTGAAGTAAAGCAGAGAAAATGAACTCAGTTTTAATATATAAATCTTCTATATTTTTGTATATTTTACTATCTTATTTCTCTTAGGTTCAAGAAGCTAGTTCAATGGTTAATGGATGGTTCTACTTCAAGTATTAAAGTCCCCTAAGAAAAGACAATGAAATGACTTATTTTATATCCAAACGTTGACAAATGCTATACCTAAATTATGGAAGAGACACTTTTTTTCTTCTTAAAAGCATTTTAAAATGAGATATGTTACATTTTTAGAATTCAAACTAAATTCCACTTTAGGAAAATATTATACCTATGAAATTCAACAGGCTTGTTTCCAGATAGTTTCTGTAATATTATATCTAACAACTCAAGAGAAGTTGAACTGATAACTGCTTTCAAATATATTTTTCTCTGAAAACTAATCCACTTGGAAAAAAGTTATATTAGCTCTTAAATCTTGGAGTCTCATTTTTTCCTCTCAGGGATTTGATGGGGTAGATTTTATGAAAACAGGAAATAGATGTTCTCAACAAGTCATTTTTTGCTTTGATTCTGTCATTAAGAAAATGTCATTGTGCCCTGATAGCCAATGAGAAGAAACAAAATGGTAATAATTCTCTTCAGCACAGAATGTGATTCAATACAGCTGTGTTTTAAAAGCCCATTTTCATCATAAGATCATGTCCATAAAATATATACCCAGATAATTTTACTTTAAATATATTGAGAATTTTTGTAGCACTTTAATTTCTAGTCAAGATTCTCTTATGCAGTATGCATGTGGTGATATTACAAATGACCTATTAAAAATAGGGCCAATTGAACAAACTTTTAATAATAGATTTTGACTTAGCTAATTTCCTGGGAATTTATACTCTATATTCAGTATCATCCTAAAACTGTTCAAATGAAGATTGAAATTTTTGAGTTAAAGTCCTTTCAAAGACTTTATACAATTGTTACCCTTATAATCATGTCTGCTCTGTAACTCTCATGTTTCCAGGCCTCACATATGCATTTTCCATCATTTTAAGGCTGTTCATTGGAAACATTATCATTAGCTGTTAGTATTCAGTGATCAGTAATCAAATATTCACATTAGAATATTAGGTTTTGATGTAAGAAGACAGGGTCTTAAAATAGATTTGAAAATCTACAGCTTCCATCTCGTCATAACTCTAACACAATTGTACCTTAAAATATCATTTATACATAGAGAAATAGGAATAGGAATAATCACCTCTCTCTGAAGCATCAATATCATGTCTCAACCTCACTAATATTTGTAATCAAGTCTTTAAGACCAGAGACTTAAAAAGGGTTCTGTTTGATCTAAACAATTATGGCTTATATCAATAATTTAAACTACTGAATACTTTCAAAAGTGTTTGACACACCTATGATAGATCAGAACAGTCACAAAGCATTTCTTTCCTGTGCCTAGGAATGTGCATCCAGTTAGGACTCAATAGCAGAAACACATCTCAGATCTTGAAATGCTCAGATCAGGATTGCAATTCCTATGAGATTTTCAAGTACCGACCTCACATCTCTTACCACCGAAGGCTAACTTTCATTTCTACCTGTTCTCCAGATACTTTTGTAATTTTCCCTTTATTGATTCTGTCATATTATTTTTAAAAAATTATTCCCCAGTATACTATTCTATTTTGGAGTGCATCCCTAACTGTTGTAGAAACTTCAGGTAGCCTTCAGTATCTATTCTTTCCATTATCTTAGTGATGCAGTCCACAATATTTATCTTGATAAATGTTCACTTAAGAATAAAGATTGGGAACTTCCATGGAAGTCCAGTGGTTAAGAATCCGCCTGCCAACACAGGAAACACAGATTCAACCCCTGATCCCTGGTCTGGGAAAATCCCACATGCTGTAGGGAAACTGACACCCTGTGTCACAATTACTGAGCCCACATTCTAGAGTCCATGAGCCTCAACTTTCAATCTCATGCACCACAACTACCAAAAAGAGCAATTCACTCCAGTACTCTTGCCTAGAGAATTCCATAGACAGAGGAGCCTGGTGCACTACAGTCCATGGACTCGCAAAAAGTAGGACACGACTGACAAACTAACGAACACACATACACAGATTTGTCATGGGCTTCCTCAGTGGCCCAGTAGTAAAGAATCTGCTGCAGGAGACATAGATTCAATCCCTGGGTTGGAATGATCTCCTGGAGGAGGTTTTGGCACCCACTCCAGTATTCTTGCATGGACAGTACTTTAAAAAACAAAGACACACTTTGTAAACAAAGATCCATATAGCCAAAGCCATGCTCTTTCCAGTAGTCATGTACATATGTGAGAGTTGGACCATAATGAAGGCTGAGTGTTGCAGAATTGATGCTTTTGAACTGTGGTGCTGGAGAAGACTCTTCATAGTCCCTTGGACTGCAAGGAGATACATCCAGTCAACCCTAAACCAAATCAACCCTGACTACTCATTGGAGGGACTGATGCTGAAGCTGAATCTCCAATACACTGGCCACATGGTGTGAAGAGCCAACTCATTGGAAAGACCCTGATGCTGGAAAAGATTGAAGGCAAAAGGAGAAGGAAAAGACAGAGGTTGAGATGGTTGGATGGCATCAGGGACTTAATGGACATGAACTACAGGAAACACCAGGAGATGGTGAGGGCCAGGGAGGCCCCGTGTGCTGCATGCAATGGGGTTGCAAAGAGTTGGAGATGGTTTAGTGACTGAGCAACAACAAAAACAACATCAGAATGATATGTACAATCTTCTAGTAACTTGATTTATAAGCAGTCTGTTGTGTCCTTTTCCCCCTGCTCATTTCATCTGGATGAGGATGTAATGTAGGAGCTTCTGCAAGCAGAAATCTTTGAACCATGAGGTGACAGTTATAACATTGTTGTTATTCAGTTGCTCAGTCATGTCCGAGTCTTTGCGACCATATGAACTGCAGCATACCAGGCTTTCTTGTCCCTTACTATCTCCTAGAGTTTGCTCAAATTCATGTCCATTGAGTCAATGATGCCATCCAACCATCTCATCCTCTGCCGCCTTTTTCTTTTGTTTTCAAACTTTCCCAGATGCATGGTCTTTTTCAGTAAGTCTGCTCTTTGCATCATGGGGCCAAAGGATTGGAGCTTCAGCTTCAGTATAATTCCATCCAATGAATATTCAGGGTTGCTTTCCTTTTGGATTGACTGGTTTAATCTTGCAGTTCAAGGGACTCTCAAGAGTCTTCTCTAGCACCACAGTTCCAAAGCAAAAATTCTTTGGTGCTCAGCTTTCTTAACGGTCCAACTCACATATGTACAGAACTAATGGAAAAATGATAGCTTTGACTATAAGGACCTTTGTTGGCAAAATGATGTCTCTGTTGGATATAAGACAGAAATATATGCCATTTATGTAGTATTTTTTAATTAGATATTTTATAAGATATTCACTTTGAAATTTGATTTAACTATGTTCCATAGATATAGAGAAAACAAAAAATATAGAAAATTTTATGATCCTGAGTCAAATACCTGCGTCACTTTAATAAATAAGTGAACTTAACTGAATTTCAATAATATAGAGTGTGTGTGCTGTTAGCTTACTCGCTCAGCTATGTCCAACTCTTTGTGATTANTTGAAATTTGATTTAACTATGTTCCATAGATATAGAGAAAACAAAAAATATAGAAAATTTTATGATCCTGAGTCAAATACCTGCGTCACTTTAATAAATAAGTGAACTTAACTGAATTTCAATAATATAGAGTGTGTGTGCTGTTAGCTTACTCGCTCAGCTATGTCCAACTCTTTGTGATTATATAGACTGTAGCCCACCAGGCTTCTTTTTCCATGTAGATTCTCCAGGCAAGAATACTGGGGTGGGTTGCAATTTCCTACTTCAGGGGAGCTTTCCAACCCAGAGATCAAACCCAGGTCTCCCACATTGCAGGTGGATTCTTTACTGTCTCAGCCACCAGGGAAGCCCAGGAATACTGAAGTGGGTAGCCTATGTCTTCTCCAGAGATCTTTCCAACTCAGGAATTGAGCTGGGGTCTCCTGCATTGCAGGTGAATTCATTACTGGCTCAGCTACCAGGGAAACCCAATATATGGTAGGTTATAGCTAATACTGAGGGCTTCCCTAGTGGCTCAGTGGTAAAGAATCTGCCTGCCAATACAGGAGACATGAATTTGATTTCTGGGTCTGGAAGATTCTCTTGAGAAGGAAATGACAATCCACTCCAGTATTCTTGCCTGGGAAGTCTTATGGACAGAGGAGCCTGGCAGGCTACAGTCTATGAAGTCGCAAAAAAGCCAGACACAGCTTAGCTAGTAAACAACTTATATACTACGTTCTTTTAAACAAATGAAATCACCATTCCAGGTTTGATGCTTGATACTGGATGCTTGGGGCTGATGCATTGGGACAACCCAGAGGGATGGTATGGGGAGGGAGGAGAGAGGGAGGTTCAGGATGGGGAACATGTGTATACCTGTGGCGGATTCATGTTGATATATGGCAAAACCAATACAACATTGTAAAGTAATTAACCTCAATTAAAATAAATAAATTTATATTTAAAAAAAGAAAAAAAAAGACAATTTTGCAGAATAATGTGCATGGTATGCTCCCATTTTTATAAAGCTTTAGTTAACACTTTCAAGCACTTCTCATGTGAATCCATATTAAGAGATTTATACACATTACCCCATAAATTCTTATGTGAATTATGTGATAAAGTTTTTTTTAATCATTCCCCATTGAATAAGTGAGAAAGTGGTGGCAAAGATAAGTTGAGTAATTTGCCCAAAGTTGTAATATTAATGAAGGGTGAAGCCATTTGAACATTAAAATTTTGAAAGCTTTAGAAGGGATCTGGAAGTTACTGAAATATAGCACTTATTATATTCCCTAAGCCTCATGACTGCTTTTTTAAAATAAATAATGCCATTAGTTTTATGCTTACCTGTTTTATAACATTTGGTAATGTCTAAAGAGTTTCTGATGCACAAAATAAAAAAATAGGCAGACATTGATAAATCAAACTATATACATATATATATATATACATATGTGTATATTATTCACCCTTTTATAAGTAAAAGCTATCATAAATAATAGATCCAAATTTCTGAATGTTAAAAATATGCTTTACACAATATTAAATATAAGAGTAAAATTCTTGAAAAAAATGTTATAGTTTAGAGAGTTCCAATGTGTGAATATTGACATAAAATATTCATGTGGACTTATTTTCATTCTTTCCATTTAAGATGCAACAGTGTCTACACTGTGGAATGGGAGGCAGCTCTCCTGTTTCTGAAGAAAGAAACATTTTTATTTGAACCATAGTGGAAAGCAGGAGCATAGTGGAAACCTGAACATTTAGAAATATCTGAGCACTGAAAACATCATTTTCATATCCCCAGTCTATAGAGGCAAAATGAATTTAATTTTGTATCTATTCAAGCAAAATACTGAGTTAACACAAATTAAGGTAAACAAGATACAAATTTTACAGAAAACTAAAAGACACAAAAGCAACCACTTTATTATATTTTATTGAAAGTTTTGTCTATTATCAAAACATTTGTTTGGGGAGTAGGTTATGGGAATTTTGTACAGGCTGTATTCTTGTTCCTCATTTAGAAAAGCAAGGAAAATTTCCACCACTCTACCCAAAGTTGACTATATAANAAAAAAAAAAAGAAAGAAAGAAAGAAAGAAACAAGTGAGCAAAGGCCTAAATAGACATTTCTCCAAAGAAGACATACAGATGGCTAACAAACACATGAATAGATGCTCAATATCACTATTAAAGAGTTGAAAGTCAAAGATACAATGAGGTATCACCTTACACCAGTCAGAATGGCCATCATAAAAAAATCTGCAAAGAAAAAATGCTGGAGGATGTAAAGAAAAGATAACTNGAGCAAAGGCCTAAATAGACATTTCTCCAAAGAAGACATACAGAAGATGCTCAATATCACTATTAAAGAGTTGAAAGTCAAAGATACAATGAGATATCACCTTACACCAATCAGAATGGCCATCATAAAAAAATCTGCAAAGAAAAAATGCTGGAGGATGTAAAGAAAAGATAACCCTCCTACACTATTGATGGGAATGTAGTGTACTATTTACAGTCACTATGGAGAACAGCATGAAGGTAACCTCAAAAAACTAAAAATAGAACAACGATATGACCCAGCAATTTCATTCCTGGGGCATATATCCAGATAAAACTATAATAAAAAATACATAATTGCAGCACTATTTAAAATAGCCAGGACATGCAAGCAACCTAAATGTCCAACAATAGAAAAATGGATAAATAAGATGTGACACATAAATGCAATGGAATATTACTCAATCATTAAAAGGAATGGAATAGTATCATTTGCAGAGATGAGGATAGACTTAGAGCCTGTCATACAAAATGAAGGAAATCAGAAAGAGAAAAGATGAACATCATATATTATATCATTTATACGTGGAGTCTAGAAGATGGTACAGATTAACTTATTTGCAAAACAGAAATAGAGACCCAGGTGTAGAGAACAAGCTTACAAATACCAAGTGGGAGAAGGGATGGGATGAATTGTGAGATCAAAATATACACACACACTACTATATATAACGTAGGCATCTAATGAGAACCTACTGTATAGCACAGGGAACTCTACTCAATGCTTTGTTAGGTGACTTAAATGGGAAGGAAATCTAGAAAAGAGTGCATATATGTATACATATAACTGATACACTTTTCTGTATAGCAGAAATGAACAGCACTGTAAAATAAATATAGTCTAATAAAATTAATATAAAATCTATGGATCTAACTGAGCCATTATTTTGTTGACAAAGCTTCTTAAATATTTGCCTGTAGAAAATATTTGCAATGTGACTGATTGTCTAATATCTGAATGAGTTGAAGTATTCTATTTTAAGACCTTCCCTGACTGAGGAAAGAATTCTAATAAACTATACCACTCCATCTATTGAAGAACAGAGAAGCTCAGAAACTTGTTCCTCTAATGCATTGTTCTATAAATCAAGAACTAGAGCTTAGGTATAACTTTTTAATTTTTTTCAATTTCCCTGGGAACAGGCAACAGTCTCTCAGGGTCTGAAACATCCTTTTTTCCAGTACATCTATCAGCATCATATAGAAATACGTTGCAATGACTTGCCAAGTTAGATGCTTGCTTAATGTCAGCAATTTTCTTTCTGAAACCAATTCTGCACTCAGCATCAGGAGAAAATATTGAAGATAGACATTGTGCCCTTTGAGCTTGGAAGATTTATATTTCCTGAATTTAAAAAAGAAAAAAGCAACCACATTTATCATGGGATCTTGAGAAGAAAGAAGAAAAAAATTAAACAGAAAAAGCATTTTATTATTTGAATATTCTATTTTTTATTTTATTATTTATTTATTATTATTTTTTTACTTTACAATATTGTATTGGTTTTGCCAAGTCTAAAACTGCTTATTACTTTACCAAATTAAAAAATAGTCTAGTATTTGAACGGGGGATCGACGTGAAAAATTAAGATCTGCTACTCTAAACATTTCAGGAGAATTTATAACAGAGGAAATACTGCCTTTGTATTCTTGTGTTCATGGCTGGAGGGTAAATTTCAACTGATCTGTTCTAAAAGTATCTAATTAACTTCAAAAATGTTGAATATATTTTTATATATATTTTTAAACAAACTTCAAACTTTCTTTCTTACATATTCAGTAAAAATTGTTAGAAGCCAAAAACTTTTCTTTGAGCTATATTATTTTAAATATCTATAGTGAATAATTTAGCATATTATTTTAAAAAGCTTTTGTTCACTTAATTTATCATTTAAAAATAATTTTACAGCAAAAATAATTTTATCTCATCTTAGAAGAATTATTAATTGAACTCAGAATGTCAGGGACAACAGTTACAGTAAGTCTATGGTGAATATTTTTTCTATACCATGTCCTGAGTTCAGTAGTTTACATACATTATCCAATTTCATGCTAATAATAAACTTGAACTGTTTTACTAATCATACTTTATATACTTGGGGAAGTGAGATGCAAAGAAATTAAGTAAATGCCCCATAGTTAAAAACATAAGAAACACAAAAGCATGTGTCAAACCCAGGTGTTTCACTCTAAAACACATGTCCTTTCCAAATTAATAGTTTTACTCTATAAAAGAGAAAATCTATTAAATATTTTCACTGTATTTATAATCGTGATATAAACACTGAATTCCTGATACTAATAATCTGGCAAGATCCATAAATCAAGTAATATTTACCTGAAGTCATTCCAGGATCTTTAGGGTTTCAAAGATGGCAAAAGGTTTTTTTAAAATAATGGAATGCAAACACTGTGATTAAAAACCTGGGTTTAATATATAATAACTTAAATACGAATGTAAGTAATTATAACTACTGATGCTGACTTAAAAATTTAATAAGGTTGCTTTGTCAGTGTGGCAAAAGCAGTGGTTTGTTTCCAGACAGCCTGAGTTTTTGTTTCTTTCCTTGAGCAACCTGTTGTTTACTTGAGAGTGAAAGTGAACATCACTCAGCTGTGTCTGACTCNAAAAATTTAATAAGGTTGCTTTGTCAGTGTGGCAAAAGCAGTGGTTTGTTTCCAGACAGCCTGAGTTTTTGTTTCTTTCCTTGAGCAACCTGTTGTTTACTTGAGAGTGAAAGTGAACATCACTCAGCTGTGTCTGACTCTTTGTGACCCCATGGACTGCAACATGCCAGGCGTCCCTGTCCATAGAGTCTATGAAATTCTCCAGGCCAGGTTACTGGAGTGGGTAGCCGTTTACTTCTGCAGGGCATCTTCCCAATCCAGGGATCGAACCTAGGTCTTCCTCATTGCAGGCAGATTCTTTACTAGCTGAGTAACCAGGGAAGATCAAGAATACTGGAGTGGGTAGTCTAGCCCTTTTCCAGTGTACCTTCCCAACCCAGAAATATTTTTTACCTATTGCTTCTCACTTAAAACTCCTTTCTACACTTTCAGAGTCTATCCTGGAAACATGGGGAAGGTTTTCTTTCCTACAATCTAGTTATACTTTGTCATACTGGTTTAATTTATTAAACATGGCCAGGGTTTTGTCTGCTTCACTGGGAGATTCTCTAAAACCTGAATTACTGCTCTCTTTGAACTCTGGCTGAGACAGCATCATTTTCTCCAGGAGCTTAGGTGAAAAGATGGCATTTTATTCTAGGAAGAGCTACATTATTGTCAAGTTTCAGTGGAAAATATCTCCTATGACTCTTTCTATTTAATATCATCGAACATTTTTCTGGCAACAAATTCTCAGCTACTCCCTAATCACACCACTCTCAATGATATGCGGCTACTCCAACATTCTAAAGTCCATCATTTTGCCTAAATTTCTTTAACCTCTTGTTAAGTTATACAAGGGCATTTTCATATCCCCATGTGCATGCATGTATGCTGAGTCACCTCAGTCATGTCCAACTCTTTGAAACGCTATGGGCTGTAGCCTGTCAGGCTCCTCTGTCCGTAGGATTCTCCAGAAAAGAATACTGGAGTGGGTTGCCATGCCCTCCTCCAGGGGATCTTCTTTACCCAGGGATCAAACCTGTGTCTCCTGAATCTCCTGTGGCTCCTGCATTAGAGGTAGATTCTTTACCTCTGGGTCACTGGGGAAGCCTCCTAACTCCAGCATCCTATCCCAACCTCCAAATAATTCCTTTTAATTGAATTATCTAATTGGTTCCTGTTTGTGTGTATATGACATTTTATACTTAAGCTTTATTTTCCTTTTAAAAGAGGGGTTCAGGAGGGGGGGAGAACGTGCATCTGTGGCTGATTCATGTCGATTCACAGCAAAAAAAAAAAATCACAATATTTTAAAGTTATTATCCTCCAATTAAAATAATTTAAAAAAATCCCACCAGCACTGCTATGCAAAAGTCTATGCCATATATTAGTCAATCTCAATTTCAACTTTTTACTCCAAAATTAAAATCATATTTTTTAAACAAATTATCATAGATAAAAGTATTCTATAAAAAATAAACAACAAAAATGTCAATTAAATAGAGTTAGAGGCTAGAATGAGGAGCTATTATGCTCTGTGAAAATAGTGATTCCAACAGGAAGAAGAGATACTTCCTTTTAGGCAAAGGACTCAGCATATGAAAAATCATGGACTCTTTACTATTGCTCTCCTTCTATTACAATTCTGTGCTAATCTTGAATAAGCCTTTTGCTTTCCCCTCCTGGAGAAATAACTGGCGGTCTATTTAAGTTAGCTATTCTCCATAGTGGTTGAATATTATCTCATTATTTAGAATTGCTAAGTAAACATAAATTACAGAATCTCTACCTAACAATCTCTGCCATAATATATAACTGAAATTTGGAAAACTTTGTTTCTAGAATATGTAACAAAAATAAAATTGTTAAAACTCCCATAATAAATAATCATCATAGTTAAATACCAAAAAATAGTATAATATAGTAAAAACATATTAGTGTATTTTCTTCTAGATTGTTACTTACTGAAGGAGAATTAGCTCTAATTTTGGAGACATAATTTTTTTTCCTCTGTTTTTATTTCCTTTCACTTATTTAACTATATTATTTCCCTGGTGATGAATCAAAAATCTGAAATTGCTAGCAAAATGTACTCCAAAATGGAAATGCACTCATGTTCATATTTTCAAAGGTAAACATATTAAAGACAAATGAACTGTCAGTAAAATTCATACAGAAATTATTATATTTTTAATCTGTATACCTACACACATGATGGAGGAAACACTGATTAGAGACACAAAGGAGTTGCCAAAAGGCATGTTAAGAGGGAAAATACAGGAGTTCTTTCTTGTTCTCTACTCTCCATGGCACAAGAATTTAACTACAAAGAAAAGACCAAGCAAGTGAGAGCAATGCCAATTTTTCCCAAAGAAAACAAGTTCAAAACTGAGTGAATTCTTCAAAACATAGCTAACACCCCAATCTCACATCTATAATTTGTTTGTAGTTATTTTTAGTTATGAATCCCATATTATTCATTTACTAAGAGATGACCTTAGAATGGGTTACCCTGCACAATTATGAGTTCTAAACTTCATAAATCCTACAATCCAAACCAAATTTCTTCAATATTCTCTTCCCTCTTTACTGATACCTATATAAATACTTAAAATTTGCAAAGAGAAAATGCACATAAAAGCAATAAAGAATTTTAAAATACTTTACATATGAAGCACCTATGGAAATAATTTTCTACCACATTCAGTAATTCAGAGCTGGGGCCAGATACTTTGTTTGATTATGTGCTTAATGTGCAAGATAAAAACCATTGTATAATATGCACATCTCAAAATACCTTAGGCTGTATAGTGTAGGGAGAACCAATCCAAAAGTAAGATGATTTTCTGTAATAAAGTGGCAAAAAGAAACTAATGAAAATTAGATACATGGCTTAGAAGAAAATCCTGAAAATTCTCAAATGGTTTCTTTAAAAGAGTCATATTTTGGTCAAGAAGTTCATTGGTTATGACCTATATATTTATAATAACTACTAAAGCAACTAATCCATATGTCCATTAATATTTTAAATAATCATATCTCAAACTTTCTGATTAGATATCATTTGCAGAATTCTTCATATATGTTTGATTCATAGATGGCTTTATAGAAATGTTCATTGAAACCAAGGATCAAATATAAATGATCAACCAAGTAACAGTTCCTATAGAAAGACAAAAACTTTGTCTCAGTAAACTGATTCCAGATGTCTCATGTGAAAATCAATAACATATCCAAACAGATTAATCAATAACTACACTATAAGTACTCTTCATAAAACTCCAAATGTGCCCAATTCATAACAAGGATTTTAAAATTTGTTTCACTATTTAATGTCTTTAATGGAGAAGGAGTAATTTTTCTCATATAGTTTGAGTTGATAAAATTATGCTCTGTTTTAATGGTTGAAAAATCATATGAAGTTTTGAATTTTCATTACAAATTTTTCTTCCTAAATATTCTGATAGTTGGCTTAAAACTCAACATTCAGAAAAGTAAGATCATGGCATCTGGTCCCATCACTTCATGGCAAATAGTGGTGAACAATGGAAACAGTGACAGACTATATTTTGGGGCTGCAAAATCACTGCAGATGGTGACTGCAGTCATGAAATTAAAAGACACTTAGTCCTTGGAAGAAAAGTTATGACCAACCTAGACAGCATATTAAAAAGCAGACATTGCTTTGTCAACAAAGGTCCATCTAGTCAAGGCTATGGTTTTTCCCGTGGTCGTGTATGGATGTGAGAGCTGGACTGTGAAGAAACCTGAGCACCTAAGAATTGATGCTTTTGAACTGTGGTGTTGGCGAAGACTCTTGAGAGTCCCTTGGACTCAAGGAGATCCAACCAGTCCATCCTAAAGGAGATCAGCCCTGAATATTCATTGGAAAGACTGATGTTGAAGTTGAAACTCCAATCCATTGGCAACTTGATGCAAAGAACTGACTCATTTGAAAAGACCCTGATGCTGGGAAGGATTGAAGATGGGAGCAGAAGGGGATGACAGAGGATGAGGTGGCTTGATGGCATCACCGACTCGATGAACGTGAATTTGAGTGAACTCCGGGAGTTGGTGATGGACAGAGAGGCCTGCCATGCTGCAGTCCATGGTGTCGCAAAGAGTTGGACAAGACTGAGTGAGTGAACTGAACTAAATAATAAGTAGGGACTTCCCTGGTTGTCCAGTGGTTAAGAATCTGCCTTGCAATGCAGGGGACATGGCTTAGATCCTTGGGTGGAGAGCTAAGATCCCACATGGCATGGAAAGACTAGAGACTCTGTGTGCCACAGTGAAGATCTTGTATGATGCAACTAAGACATGTCACAGACAAATAAATAAATATTTAAAAAGAAAGAAAACAAACAAAAAGAATAAACAGCATTTTATTTTCCCTGAAATTTCTTTTCTGTCTTTTCTCCACTTTTAAATATAAAGGAAATGTTTTTTTTCTTTCTTTGTACTTGAGATTTTTTCTCTCTCTATCCCTTTCTCATACTCTCTTTCTCACCAACAGTTATTTTCAATCTATCATATGTCCAGAATTACTGAATTAAATTCTTAAAATGATTTTAGTAGGTAAGTAGGTAGCACTATCTTGCTTTTGTTCCCCACAACTGATGATGTGCCTAGAGTTTAGACACTAGAGATAGTTTCCCAAAGTAGTTTATTTAATAAGTGATGGAGCTGAGATTTGAATCTGAGCTGACTGACTTTAGAGAGTAACCAAACTCTTAACTGCTCAAATGACCCTGCTTCCTCTGATTCTTTAGGGAGTCTGATAGTGGTGAGCAGTTGAGTGTATACCCAGCTCTCTGATAGTCCATTTAGAGGCTAACTGTATCTCCATTTCAGATACTGGGCAGATCTTCCCAACCCAGGGATCTAACCTGAGTCTCCCGCATTGTGGGCAGACGATTTACCATCTGAACCACCAGGGAATCCCTATATGGAAAGAATGTATTTGAAAACATTGTAGACTTTTAATAATTTAATGAAGCTTATCCAGTTATGCAATGTTGGGAAAATTCATTTGCAGAGAGATTTGAGAAATGTCATAAGAATTTTAAACAAAAAGCAAAAGAACAATTGGCGGGGTGGTAGGAGTTCTGCTAGAAACTTATTCTGTTCTTTTCACCTGTCTACCCAATTAGTGAATTTCTAGGAACATACAGTAGGCTTCATTTTGGTCTAGGCTACTCTGGTCCCTTGCTTATGGTCTTCTCTCTTCTACCTTGGATTTCAACCCTACCAGTCCAACTGATCAACACAAGTCTGAGGGCAAGTGTTTCCTAATGAACTCTGAACTCTGATTCTATACCCCCCCCACCCCTTCTTCTTAATTCATGTTAGCTTTTTAATCCAAAGATACAGACTTAACCTCTTTATAACTACTTTGTTTACTTATATAGTTGTGTATTTTACAGTTGTTACTTAATTTATTCTCAAGTAAATTACTTCCAATTTCTCTTAGAAAATGCTAGAACTATTTCTATGCTTATCCGTGTTTTATCTTTGTTTTCTTGAAGCCTCTAACTTTTTAATATTTTAACTATATATAAGTAAATGTATATATATATATATTTTGTATATCTGCATTCTCTAGGCTGTTTACAAGAAAAAGTACAGAGACTAAGCCTGATATTTCTACTTAACACAGCATATTACCTGGAAAGTCTTCAAATTTCCCAGTGTTAAAGACAAATAATTAACTAATAAAGTAGAAAGAAAAGACATTCAAAATTAAATTTTAAAAATTTCATTACTGGACTTTAATTGGAAAAATTACAGGTTTAAACGAAGACTATAAATTATCCTTGGACTCCTTACATCTCTCTCTTGCCAAATTGTGTTTGGAACATTTTTACAAAATTAATTGTACAATCTTTTTAATGAGTATTCTTGTTTGCAGCTTGACATAATTGTTAGAGGTCATTATGATTCTGTCATGTTATTTCAATCACTTATTTGCATAAAACAAATCTCTATGATATTTGTATAATTTGGTGAAAATGAGGACATTAAAATGAGTATATTCAAATTAGTTTCTTGGGGAAAACATATTTTATTACTCTTGAATGAGTTGCACGCCTTTGTTCAACTTTCTAAATATTTTTATTATAAAATAATTTTTTTCATAATAGTCATTAATAAATATTAAATAAGATTATCAGTTGTTTTTGGCATTCAAATGAATGACTTCTTTCTTTAGTAGAAATGATCAGATTGTAGACATTGATTTGATAACTGTAAACTGAAATACATAGTTTTTGATGTTAAAACCAATAAAACAAAAATTGTGAAGCGATACAGAATGCACAAATGACTTGGTTAGGATTATCAAGAATAGCATTAAAGTGCAATTAATAAAATTACTCTTTATATATTACTTATGTACTACACTTATTCATTGTTCATGAATATACATATGTGTATGAGTGTGTGCATGTGTGTGTCTACATATTTTTTCTAAATCCTTCTCCTCTTATGTCTTCTATAATTTAGTGTAGAGAGTTGAGCCTTCATAAAAACATATGCATGTGAGTAAAACCTAGGATTATAATTATTCCATACTTTATTTTTTTAACACTTGAGTATCCCAAAGAATCTTCAAACAAAGCAAATTATTCCCTGATTGAGTCAGAATAATTTACATGAAAGTTTTAATAAAAGATATTCTGGGAAATTCATGTTTGATGTTCTATAACTATTTGCATGCATAGTAATTTAGTTGTCATCTCAAGATAAATAATTTTGAGAGAAATTAAATTGGCTTTGGGAAAGTACATGATAATGATGATGTTTAAGGATGTAAATTTATGAATAAATGGTCACATAATAAGTAAAGACACTTCACAGGAAACTTTTTTTTTTCTTAAATTAGACAACAATTTCATGGGGGCAATGTTTGTATGTAAAAAGATAAATGAATCACATTACATTTCACAATGAATTTGACTGCATGACAAAGAGCAGGTTTTCTTAGATTGAGTTTGCTCTTAAATAGAACAGGCCCAATGCTTTCTTACATCTGCACATATATACGGAGATAGAGAGGGAAATGATGATAAGGTCCTTGGGAAAGTAAATCCAGAACAGTAATAATGAATTAAAATACAAAGAATTTTAAATGGTTAAGTTCGTGGGTATGTATTATTTTTGTATTTCTACAGTGATAAAGCTCCATAAAGTGGCAGCTGAGAACCATGCAGATTTATTATCTTACACTTCTGTAGGTTAGGAGCCTGATATAATCTCACTGGGCCAACACAGGTGTTGGCAGAGCTGTGTTCCTCTCTGGAGGCTACAAAGGAGCATTTACTGCTTTGACTTTTTCAGCTTCTGGAGGCCACCTGCATGCCTTAGCTCTGGACCTCCTTCTTCCATAAAAGCCAAAAAGTTGCCTTTCTCTGGAGATTCTTCCAGTGTCACAATTCTCTTTCTGACCACAGCCAAGAAAAGTTCTCTGCTTTTAAAGGTTCATATGGATGGCATCATCAATGCACTGGAAAGGAACTTGAGCAAACTTCAGGAGATAGTGAGGGACAGGGAGGTCAGGCGTGCTACAAACCATGGGGTCACAAAGATTTGGACACGACTGGATGACTGGACAGCAACAACAACAATGATTAGACTAGATCCACCTGAATAATCCAGTATGATCTCTCCATCTCAAGATACTCAATGGCATTTGCAAAGTCTCTTTAGATATGTAAAGTCCATGTATGGACACACATAGGGCTTCCCAGGTGGTTCAGTGGTAAAGAATCCACCTGCCAATGCAGGAAATGCAAGAAATAAGGGTTCGATCCCTGGGTCGGGAAGATCCACTGGAGGAGGGAAATGGAAACCACTTCAGTATTCTTGCCTGGAAAATTCCATGGACAGAGGAGGCTCGCAGACTACAGTCCACGGGGTTACAAAGAGTAGGCCATGACTGAGCACGCACACAAACACAACACACACATAGTAACATATACACATAAGTTACTATTTACATAAATCCTAGAGATGACAACACAGACATCTGTGTGTAGGGTGGAGGGGGTCTTCCTTCTGACTATCACAATGTGCAATGTCAGATTCATAATGAAATCTTTCTCAATAATGATTTTTTAATTTTAGCCCATGCTATATATCAAACCAAAAAGACAGAAGCAGGATGTATAACTCCCTTAATGATTTGATGATTAAATAAAAACTTACCACTTTCCTATGTTTAGCATATTTGGGGTAGAATATTTTTTTAATCCTCTTATAAATAATTATGAATTTCCCTATCTCTAACTTCCATTACAGACACAGTGAAGCAGCCAGTGCTCTGCTGACTTGTTATTTTGAACTAACTTTTCTACTGGGAAATTCTATGTATCAATAGACTTCTTAAAAGGATTTGTTCTAAGCCTTCCACAGATACTCTGATATTAAAACCATGTCTGGGTAAGCAGGTGCATTCTGTGTAGTTAAGATCAAATTCTGCCATAAATATGCCCAGCCATGTAATCCAATTTACTATTCACTTTGGAGTTGATATGAAGGTCAA
The DNA here is from genome assembly GCA_006410615.1 of Neotragus moschatus. Taxonomy (NCBI): domain Eukaryota; kingdom Metazoa; phylum Chordata; class Mammalia; order Artiodactyla; family Bovidae; genus Neotragus; species Neotragus moschatus. The sequence goes on along the minus strand of SJYA01002514.1, from coordinate 69,110 downwards.
AAGGTGCTTGGCAATATGTTTGGGATTAGGATTGTTTGTAGGTTATTTATTCTCCAGAAATAGTGTTATATTAAAGATAGAATGCATTATTTCTTACAAAGTCCCCAAATCAAAATGGGACTGCTTTACATTCTGATTTGTGCTGCCTTTTACTGTGTACATGCGGAATCAATTCTTTGCTATTATAGAGCCAATTATAGGATCAAACCATAATTTGTTTTTATTTCTTCTTTTTTACTCAATATCCTGACACTTATAGCTACACTGTTTTGTAATTTTAAAGAAACGTTCTAATTGTAACTTTACAAGCAATTTCCATTATTCTCATAATATCTGTATTATATAGATTAAAAACAGTCACTAGCTGCTAAAAGGGTAACCAGGGAATATACAGTCATAAAAATGTGCTGGATGGCATGCAAATACTGAATTGTCATTTAAACTGATTAGCATGTTTTTATCCCCATGCCAGTGGTTCTCAACTCTCAATCAGAGTAAACTGGCAAGATTTTTATAAATAGAGATACTTGATTCATACCTTCTTATCTGGAGATTCTTTTCTCTCATATACACACATAAACATACACACACACACTACCCAGATGATACAAATGTGCAGCTGAGGTTAACAGCTGCTGATCTTGGTGATAATATAACAAATAGATGGAGTGAGTTATCATTGTCCACAAAATGCCAATGGTTAACGGATTTGACTGAAAGCTAGTTCTCAGCTTTTAACAGATTTTGCCTCAAGTTTTAAGACAGCGTTAACATTTTGAGAGGAGGACAAAGAAGGAACATTTAATTAATCCAATTAACTGCATAAGGAATGAATGAGTATTGCCCACTAGATTGTGCTTTTCATGGAAGGAGGAATTCCTAATTTAAAATCTTTATAAATACTTTTAGTGATGTAATAAATGAATAAAATTACTTGTTTTCATTCATCCCAGCTTCAAATAGGTTGTGATTAATCAGTAAGAGCAAAAAGCTTATGCTTTCTCTTTCCAAAAATATACTTAAAAGTGATAAAATTAGCAAATTCCAATTTCATATGATTACTTTTCTACAGTAAGAAGAATAAAGAATTTCATAATAGTTTGTCATTATGGCAAAAATCTGCAAGTTAATAGAAAACTATTATCATCAGGATTATATATATCTTGCATTATTTATACAAAATGACTTTTCCATAATTTAATAAAAATAATTGATTTCATACTTAAGCTATGCAATTGGACTTAAAATAACCTGAATCTATAAAGTGTATATACTTCTTTGATATACTTCCTTATCAAAAATGTCATGAATAATACATATATTACATCAAGTAAAGATGAATTTGCTGATAGCATTCAAACCCTGAATTAAGAAAATTGATACCTAATTCTTTATACTAAATTATGAGTTGGATTGAATATATTTTATAAGTTCTCTGGACTTCAATTGCCTATATGGCTATCTTTGTGTGCGTATGTGTGTGTTTGTGTGCATGCGCACATCTGTGCTCAGTTTCTCAAATATGTCTGACTCATTATCAACCCATCGACTGTAGCCCACCATCTCCTTGGTCCATGGGCTTTCATAGTGAAAATACTGAAATGGGTTGCCACTTCCTTCTCCAGGGGATCTTCCCAATTCATGTATCAAACCTGTGTCTCTTGAGTCCCCTGTCTTGGCAAGCAGATTCTTTACCACTGAGCAACTGGTTATGTCTATAGGGAATTAAAAATCAGGAAACAAAACAAAAGGTTGATTAAAAAATAAAACAAGACTAAGTTTGTGATCCCTAAAATTACTTTGCCGACTAAGGTCTGTCTAGTCAAGACTATGGTTTTTCCTGTGGTCATGTATGGATGTGAGAGTTGGACTGTGAAGAAGGCTGAGCACCAAAGAATTGATGCTTTTAAACTGTGGTGTTGGAGAAGACTCTTGAGAGTCCCTTGGACTGCAAGGAGATCCAACCAGTCCATTCTGAAGGAGATCAGTCCTGGGATTTCTTTGAAAGGAATGACGCTAAAGCTGAAACTCCAGTACTTTGGCCACCTCACGCGAAGAGTTGACTCATTGGAAAAGACTTTGATGTTGGGAGGGATTGGGGGCAGGAGGAGAAGGGAATGACAGAGGATAAGATGGCTGGATGGCATCACTGATTCGATGGACATGAGTCTGAGTGAACTCTAGGAGTTGATGATGGACAGGGAGGCCTAGCGTGGTGCGATTCATGGGGTCGCAAAGGGTCGGACACGACTGAGCGACTGAACTGAACTGAACTGACAGTTGTTTTGGAAAAGCCAGCTAGGAGACTTTGTGATAAACAGGCTTGGATTGCTGGGGCATTGCAAAGGCTTGGATTGCTGGGACAGACAAAATATTTCAAAGGCATTTAGAAGGAAGGGGACAGAAGGGAGAGCTGAGAGAGGTTTGTTTTAGTGTTTGTGAATTTAGTAAGGATCTACTACCTAAAATTTGTTTCATTTCTTGGAAATCCCTAAGGGTAAAATGAACGACTCTCACAGTTTCTCATCTCTATATGGATGAGGTAACACTTTAGTGTGAGTTTAATGTTTATTTATTTTCCTATTAAAATATATCACAATGCTTCTATATCATACTCTGGTGAAGAAATTAAACACCTAGGACTATAGTGAGTACTTGAAAGAGAGGCTTGTGTGTAAGGAAAGGGAAAGTGAATTGAAATCCAGGCCTGGACGTTGAGAGGTCACTCTGGTTGCACTCACCTCTGAACTACCTGGGTTTTGAGAACTGTGGCAGGACATGGTGAAAGGATTCTATAGTTTGTCACCTTCTCCTGAACAGCCACCACCACCAGTATAAATGCAAGGACAACACAAGAGCAACCATGCAGAGCTCACAATAGCCAGTTATTCAGGATGCATTTGTCTCTACCAAGCAGCTAGACCCTTTCCTGGAGTTTGTCACGTACATTGCCCCAGGGTCCCTATTAGCATTTTTAGTTAAGCCCAATGTCCTTGCTTGACAAATGGTGATTTGTTTAATATTATCAGATATTATGTATTTTTAAAGAAATAAGATCATATAAAATACATTGTTTTAAAAGATTTATAAATTACCCAGGAATTACTCACATAATTGAAAAGATTAGTAACTATTCTATGTTTCCAATGAAAGAGCATTCCTTGTGACTATTGTCTCCAGGAAAAACTAGAAATCTACAGGAAAATTCCTGTTCCAAGAAATTCAAGTCATTCTGTAAAATTATCATTGCTACTTACTATATAAGTTGAACTGAGAGACAGCATTAGCTGAATTTATTTCAGCTATCTCCCCCCAAAACACCAGCAGTCAATATTTGATAAGTACTCTTTTGCTAAGTTCTATATTTTCTTGGAAGAGGGTGTTTGCTATGACCAGTGCATTCTCTTGGCAAAACTCTATTAGCCTTTGCCCTGCTTCATTCTGTATTCCAAGGCCAAATTTGCTTATTACTCCAGGTGTTTCTTGACTTTCTACTTTTGCATTCCAGTCCCCTATAATGAAAAGGACATCTTTTGGGGGTGTTAGGTCTAGAAGGTCTTTTAGGTCTTCATAGAAATGTTCAGCTTCAGATTCTTCAGCACTACTGGTTGGAGCATTGACTTGGATTACTGTGATATTGAATGGTTTGCCTTGGAAATGAACAGAAATCTTTCTGTTCCTTTTGAGATTGCATCCAAGTACTGTGTTTTGGACCCTTTTGTTGACCATGATGGCTACTCCATTTCTTCTAAGGGATTTCTGCCCACAATAGTAGATATAATGGTCATCTGAGTTAAATTCACCCATTCCAATCCATTTAAGTTAGCTGATTCCAAGAATGTCAGTGTTCACTCTTGCCATTTCCTGTTTGACCACTTCCAATTTGCCTTGATTCATGGATCTGACATCCCAGGTTCCTATGCAATACTGCTCTTTACAGCAGCAGACCTTGCTTCTATCACCAGTCACATTCACAACTGGGTATTGTTTCTGCTCATCCCTTCATTTTTTTTTTTTTTTTTTGACCTATTTCTCCACTGACCTCCAGTAACATATTGGGCACCTACTGACCTGGGGAGTTCCCATTTGAGTATCGTATCATTTTGCCTTTTCATACTGTTCATCGGGTTCTCAAAGCAAGAATACTGAAGTGGTTTCCCATTTCCTTCTCCAGTCGACCGAAGACTCTACACATGAACATCACCAGATGGTCAACACCAAAATCAGATTGATTATATTCTTTGCAGCCAAAGATGAAGAAGCTCCGTACAGTCAGCAAAAAACAAGACTGGGAGCTGACTGTGGCTCAGATCATGAAATCCTTATTGCCAAATTCATACTTTAATTGAAGAAAGTAGGAAAAACCACTAGCCCATTCAGGTATGACCTAAATTGAATCTCNTTGATTATATTCTTTGCAGCCAAAGATGAAGAAGCTCCGTACAGTCAGCAAAAAACAAGACTGGGAGCTGACTGTGGCTCAGATCATGAAATCCTTATTGCCAAATTCATACTTTAATTGAAGAAAGTAGGAAAAACCACTAGCCCATTCAGGTATGACCTAAATTGAATCTCTTATGATTATACAGTGGAAGTGAGAAATAGATTTAAGGGCCTAGTTCTGATAGATAGAGTGCCTGAAGAACTATGAACTGAAGTTCATGACATTGTACAGGAGACAGGGATCAAGAACATTCCCATGGAAAAGAAATGCAAAAGAGCAAAATGTCTGTCTGTGGAGGACTTACAAATAGCTGTGAAAAGAAGAGAAGCAAAAAGCAAAGGAGAAAAGGAAAGGCATAAGCACCTAAATGCAGCATTCCAAAGAATAGGAAGGAGAGATAAGAGAGCCTTTCTCTGCAATAAATGCAAAGAAATAGAGGAAAAAAACAGAATGGGGAAGACTAGAGATCTCTTCAAGAAAATTAGAAGTACCAAGGGAACATTTCATGCAAAGATGGGCTTGATAGAGGACAGAAATGGGATGGACCTAACAGAAGCAAAAGATATTAAGAAGAGGTGACAAGAATACACAGAAGAACTGTACAAAAGAGGTCTTCATGACCAAGATAATCACGATGGTTTGATCACTCACCTAGAGCCAGACATCCTGGAATGTGAAGTCAAGTGGGCCTTAGGAAGCATCACTACGAACAAAGCTAGTGGTGGTAATGTAATTCAAGTAGAGCGAGTGCAAATCCTGAAAGATGATGCTGAGAAAGTGTTTCACTCAATATGCCAGCAAATTTGGAAAACTCAGCAGTGGCCACAGGACTGGAAAATGTCAGTTTTCATTGCAATCCCAAAGAAATGCAATCCCAGAGAATGCTAAAACTACCACACAATTGCACACATCTCACATGCTAGTAAAGTAATGCTCAAAATTCTCCAAGCCAGGCTTCAGCAATACTTGAACAGTGAACTTCTTGATGGTCAAGCTGGTTTTAGAAAAGGCAGAGGAATCAGAGATCAAATTGCCAACATCCGCTGGATCATGGGAAAAGGAAGAAAGTTCCAGAAAAACATCTATTTCTGCTTTATTGACTATGCCAAAGCCTTTGACTGTGTGTATCACAATAAACTGTGGAAAATTCTGGAAGAGATGACAATACCAGACCACCTCACCTGCCTCCTGAGAAGTCTGTATGCAGGTCAGGAAGCAACAGTTAGAACTGGACATGGAACAACAGACTGGTTCCAAATAGGAAAAGGAGTGTGTCAAGGCTGTATATTGTCACCGTGCTTATTTAACTTATATGTAGAGTACATATTGAGAAATACTGGGCTGGAAAAGTGCAAGCTGGAATCAAGATCACCAGGAGAAATATCAATAACCTCAGATATGCAGATGACACCACCTTTGTGGCAGAAAGCTAAGAAGAACCCAAAAGCCTCTTGATGGAAGTGAAAGAGGAGAGTGAAAAAGTTGGCTTAAAGCTCAACATTCAGCAAACAGATCATGGCATCTGGTCCCAACACTTCATGGGAAATAGATGGGGGAACAGTGGAAACAGTGGCTGACTTTGTTTTACTGGGCTTCAAAATCACTGCAGATGGTGATTGCAGCCATGAAATTAAATGATGCTTACTCCTTGGAAGGAAATTATGACCAACCTAGATAGCATATTAAAAAGCAGAGACACTACTTTGTCAACAAAGGTCCTTCTAGTCAAGGCTATGGTTTTTCCTGTGGTCATGTATGGATGTGAGAGTTGGACTGTGAAGAAAGCTGAACACTGAAGAATTGATACTTTTGAAGTGTGGTGTTGGAGAAGCCTCTTTAGAGTCCCTTGGAATGCAAGATCCAAACCAGTCCATTCTAAAAGACATCAATCCTGGCTGTTCTTTGGAAAGACTGATGCTAAAGCTGAAACTCCAGTACTTTGGTCATCTTATGTGAAGAGTTGACGCATTGGAAAAGACTCTGACACTGGGAGGGATTTGGGGTAGGAGGAGAAGGGGACTGCAGAGGATGAGATGGCTGGATGGCATCTCCAACTTGATGGACATGAGTTTGAGTGACCTCTGGGAGTTGGTGATGGACAGGGAGGCCTGGAGAGCTGCAATTCATGGGGTTGCACAAAGTTGCACATGATTTAGCGACTGAACTGACTGAACTGATATTGTCTTTATCTCACTGAAAATAATCACTTCTCCTTAGAATTTACTTTAGTCTTCAAAATAGCAACTTTTGACTCACACCAAGTGAATAATTGGCAGAGTGGGGACTGTAAAATTAAAGGTGTTCAAAGATCTCAAGATAACATAAAACTCAGAAATTTAAAATAACTACAGCATTGTACAAATGCTATTTTCCCTTGTGTAGAAACGAATTTCTGGCCTGAACGCACTTCATGTTAGTTCACCTCTTGAATCTGTCTTTCTTTTGATGGATGATTATGGGCACTACTAGGTTCTGAGCACCACGCATAATCTGGCTAAATGTAGAGGGTCCTTGTTAGGGCCCTCAGTCCTTCAGATGTCAACTCATTACTGATTTTTGCAGAAACTAACAACTGTGGATGACACTCTTTATCTTGGCTGGTCAAAATTTGATTCTGTTATTTCACTAACACTTTGTGGGTCATACACTTAATGGTTATACCTGACACACTTGTAAAGTCTTCTCCAGCATGGGAGTTTCATTTTCACTTCTTGTATCAGAATCAATCACTAAAGTTCCCTGTCATTTTGTTGGTCTAGTATTCACACTGTCTGAATCAGAACTATATTCTGAAGAAATATCATCTTCTGAGACACAAGTATATATGGCACTCAATCAGGGGAAGTATCTACATAAAGTTCACCAAAAATTTTTCACTCAGAAGTGGCACATATTATCTCCAATGGTCTGATATATTTCTCATCTTAATATCTCTCAATAATTAATCATCTTGAACAAGATGTGCTGGCCACATCAATAAATTTAGAATTAATATTTCTACATTCTTGAATAAAGGCATATTATCCTAATACTTTTTAAATCTTCCTTGCCTCTCTAAGAACTTGAAGTTCTTATGATTCACCCTCAGAATAATGGAACTGTATTCCTTAGAAAAACTCAAATGATTTCATAACTGGCTCAGACGTGAAGCACAATACTTTCCCAAACCATACTCATGAATCACTCATGCATTCTACCTATCCCAGGAGGAGGATTTTACTGCTTCTTTTTTCCAGAGATGTTTTTGGTCTTTCTTCCATTTCATTAAGCTTTGTATCTCTCAGGGAAACTTTCCTGAAATCTTCATCTTTCATCTGGGTCATAGCAATCGGCTCACAATTTCTTTGGGTATAGCTTCCAAGGAGACTATGTGCCCTCAAATTTTGGCTGTGGGTGTGCTATTGTACTAAGAGTAAAATTAAGTGGCAGGGAGTCAGTACTGTTACACTACACCCAATAACATGTGCTGACATTTTATTCTACAAGATTTATGTCCCAGCTTTGCTCTGTGGCATACTAGTTCAGCACTTGGATGCATTTATGTGACCCGTCCATGTTTTTTGCCACAAATAAAGGGGTATTTTTGATAAAAAACATTATTTTTATGAATGCAAGACAACCAGGTCAGCAGAGCTTAATATGTAAATTGACTATCATATCTTGCTAATTCCTTTTAATTTTTGGTTCCTTAGGTCTTTTAGACAACACTGCAAAAAATAGTAATAGTAGCTAGTTTATTATGTTGTTTAATTTCATGGAAATGTTTGTATTACTTCTGTTCTAAGGATGTGTAGATTTGAGTGGATGCCATTTGTCAAGTTAAAATTATTTTTTTCTATTTCTTACAATCTATGAATTTTTACATCTTAATCTGTATGAAATTTTATCAGAGGTTTTCTACATCAATTGAACTGATCATTGTTTTTCCATTTTTAGTAGGTTGAATTGGTAAAGTACATCATTTCCTGGGCTATCTAGGGAGATCTCAGGGTGATTTAAGAATTCTACTAATATTGAGAGCAAAATATTTATATAATGTTGCATAATTTTATGAAGTATACTCTAATGTACCTCAAGGAATACAAGTGAAATACTTGAATTGACTTTTTATTTGTTTTTAAATTTTCTAGTATCTTCCCTTTGAATATATCCCAAGGTTCCAAAGTATATTGTACTTACATAGAAAAGTAAACCCATTAATGCATGCATAAATACAATTAAATACATATAAAAAGAAACATTTTGTTCTACTTATTGAATAGAATAATTTTGTAATTGTAAAGGTCCAGATTTTGGCTTTGTTAGTTACTAGGTATGTAATATTAGGCAAATAATTTAATTTTCTGAACCTCTTTTGCCACACTTATAATTTAGAGACTTGTACCTATAACATGAATTTGTTGTGATATTTAATTACAATGATGTTTGTAGAGTGATTAGCACCAGCTTTTAAACACACAAGTGCTAAAATATTGTTATTTTCTTTGAAAAATATGTATTGTGCCTATTTAAAATAAAAGGTACTCTGTGTGGTTTTGGATTAGTGACTCAGTCATGATCAGTTCTTGTGACCCCATAGACTTATGACCCATCAAGTTTCTCTGTTTATGGGGTTTCCCGGACAAGAATATTGGAGTGGATTGCCATTTCTGTCTCCAGAGGTAAGATCGAATTGACTTGGGGCCTTAAAAATTGAGTTGTGTAGATATTTTTCTCAGTTTTTGACTTTGGTAGTTTTATTTATTTATTTACTTAATATTTATAAAATTTGTATAATGGCAAAATTGAAATCATCCTTGCCAACATTGTAGATGTCGCATGAGCAGTTCATTATGTCATGTCTACAGCATTGCTTTGAACTCCAGGATGCCAATTAATTTTTAAAATATTTAAAAAACAAATATGCAGACATTTCTGGTTTAAATTTCTATCAAGCCAGAGGAAAAAGTTCCTATATAATTACTCATTCAGATTTTAAAGTATATGAGTCCATGATAATGGTATTAATTTTTCTTTAATTTAGAGAATAATTCTTTTATATAGCCTTGTACATTGTTATCTCTACATAGGGTGACAAAGTCCTAGTATTATCATTCTTGCCATATCACAACAGATTTGTGATTCAGAATCTGTTAAAAATTGTATATCAATTTGTTAGACTCTTCATGACAAAGTACCGCAGGCTAGGTGGCTTAAAAAAGAGAATATCTTCAGTGTTACAGTCTGCAATCCAGATGCCAGATACCAAGGTGTTGGCAGGCTTGATTCCTCCGAGGCCTCTCTGCTAGATGTACAGATGGCGTTCTTCTCGCTTTGTCCTCCCATGTTTGCCTCTCAGTGTGCACACAGGCCTGGTGTCTCTCTGTGTCCTAATCTCTTTTAATAAAAAGGCCAGACATATTAGACTAGGACTTCATTTAACTTAAATACCTCTTTAAAAATTCTAAATTTGGCCATATTTTGAGGTACTGAGAATCAGGGATTCCAAACATAAATTTGATGAGGATACAAATCAGCTCGTAACATGTTGTTTGTTCTCTACCAGAGAAAGCATGAATTCAACTTGAAGTCTTCATTTGCTTTATTGAAAGTCAACAGAATGATACTGCATTTATACAAATGTAGAATAATTGACTTATTTCTGCATGTGGTTATTGGTATCCAGCTATGCACATGCATACGTGAAAATGAGAGCTATATAGCCAGCATATGCCTGAACACACATGCTTTGGTGTGCTTTTAAGAGGATTGCCTTTCAAAAAGTTAAAACACAGGTTCACACAGGTATTAATAAGGAGTTAGAAAGACTTCTGGTGGTCCACTTATAATGTTATTTAGGATTAATTATTTCAGGCTATGTTCAGTGCTATGCTATTTTCTCCCAGACATAGAGATTTGATAATTCCTGAAGATAGGAGAGAGGCTGAGACATTGAGAGAGGGAAAAAAAAAAAAAAAGATATTTGTTCTGTCACCCAATTTTAGAGTAACGTGATGATATAGCTGCTAATTCCTGTCGGATCCTCGCAACCCTATGGACTGTAGCCAGCCAGGTTCCTTTGTTCCCAGGGTTTCCCAGGCAAGAACACTGAAACTGGTTGCCATTTCCTTATCCAGGGGATCTTCCTGACCCAAAGTTTGAACCCTTGTCACCTGCATTGCAGACAGATTCTTTATCGCTGAGTCACTAAGGGAGACCCTTTAGAGTAACAAACAAGGTTTGAATTTGAGAGAAGATACACTCGCCATTATTTTTTAAAGAGCTTACTGAAAAACACTTGATACAAAAGAAAAACTGAACATATTAATGTATGCAATTTGATAAGTATGGAATTATGCAATCCTTGTGAAACCATTACCACAAGCATGGTAATATACAGGATTTTCATTCTAGATATGAGAACATAGATAGACTGAAACTGAAGAGATGGATAAAGTTATCCCATGCAAATAGTAAGCAAGAGAGCAGGGGAAGCTATGTTTATATCAGACAAAACAGACTTTAAGCCCAAAGCTGTCACTAATGACAAAGAAAGACCTTATAGAATGATAAAAGGATTTTCCTCATTATGATTTTTATTGAAGTATAGTTGATTTACAATGTTGCTTTAGTTTAACCCTTCAATCTTTAAGCTTTGGGAATTAGGATACAAAAATTAAGAATCTGGTGAATGGAGAACTCAGAGTTCAGTTCAAACCAAAAACAAATTTGACGGATTGTAATTGAGCAGAACTTGAACATATGAAAGCTTCCTAGGATCCTGATATTTGTATTGGACTCCAGGGCCCTGAGAATAATCACTTTGTTACCAAGGGAAGTCACTTTCTGTATTGCATTTACCTTATTTCTTAAGCTTCCAGAAAAGTTTTCGCAAAAATTGCAGTCAGGTATAGGCTAAGTTCTGATCAGTTATAGAAATGACTTATGTCCAATTGTGGTAAAAAGTTGGCATGGGAAGGGCAACACAAGATCTGTAAATCTATGGAAATGTGTGTTGACCATCAATGTGTTAAAACAGCAATCAAATAATACTTTCTGGCAGAGGAAACAAACACCGGATAGACATCAGTACAGTTCAGTTCAGTTCAGTCGCTCAGTCATGTCCGACTCTTTGCAACCCCACGAGTCGCAGCACTCCAGGCCTCCCTGTCCATCACCAACGCCCGGAGTTCACTCAGACTCACGTCCATCGAGTCAGTGATGCCATCCAGCCATCTCATCCTCTGTTGTCTCCTTCTCCTCCTGCCCTCAATCCCTCCCAGCATCAGAGTCTTTTCCAATGAGTCAGCTCTTCGCATGAGGTGGTCAAAGTACTGGAGTTTCAGCTTCAGCATCATTCCTTCCAAAGAAATCCCAGGGCTGATCTCCTTCAGAATGGACTGGTTGGATCTCCTTGCAGTCCAAGGGACTCTCAAGAGTCTTCTCCAACACCACAGTTCAAAAGCATCAATTCTTCAGCGCTCAGCCTTCTTCGCAGTCCAACTCTCACATCCATACATGACCACAGGAAAAACCATAGCCTTGACTAGACAGACCTCAGTCAGCAATGTAATGTCTCTGCTTTTGAATATGCTGTCTAGGTTGTTCATAACTTTTCTTCCAAGGAGTATGCGTCTTTTAATTTCTTGGCTGCAGTCACCATCAAGATCATGCAAATATCATTCAGAGATTCTCAGAAATGCCTTGCAGAAAAGAATTTACTTCTAGAATGCTAATTGTTTTGTAGCATTGTAACTTGGATAATAGATTTAATAGATACATACAGAAACATGAGATTTTCAGATTATCAATACCTGAGCAATAATTCCTGAACTATACCCCATGATAGCTCTTTTAAAAGTATTTTTACTGAAATTATTAAAAACAGTAACATTTCTTTCTATATATACTTTTAATGTTTCCCTATGAATATAAGGCTTCCCCAGGGATTTAGATGGTAAAGAATCCACCTGCAATGTAGGAGACCTGAGTTTGATCCCTGGGTTGGGAAGATCCCCTGGAGAATGGATGAGCTACCCACTCCAGTAATCTTGCCTGGAGAATTCCATGGATAGAGAAGGCTAGCAGGCTACAATCTGTGAGACTGCAGAGTCAAAGATGACAGAGTGATTAACAAGGAAGATAGTGAAAGAAAAAAAAAAAAAAGAAGAATCTAGCACTTAAAATTTCCTGCATGAAATCTACTGGATGATTACATTTGCATATGTATATCTATCAAATCTTTCTCTCTGTGTATCTCCCTTTGTCTCTTTCTGTCTTTGTCTCTAATGCACTATCAACACAGAACACTTAATTTTATAAATGCATTGTGTTTTTAATCATCATGTGTACCCTTAAAGTTAACACACCATTGGTTATTCAGTTCAGCCCTTATTCAACTCCAAGACTAGAATCTCCTCCCACCTTGAAAAATAATAAAAAACAAAAGTGAATAAACATTAATTGTAGTAAATTTCTAGTACTATTTAGCATATGAACATCTCAGAAAAAGAACTAGTCCATGCTTTATTAAAAATATATTTCTTCATTAAAAATGAAATATTAAATGTTATCAGGTCACATTCATACAAGGCATAATTAGATTACTTCAGTTACAATTATAGTCACTCACAGCTTAAACATCTAGGGTTGATTTATGCAGTTTGCTTTTTTTTTTTTAGTTACCAGTCTTTCACTCTGAAAAATTAAAAAAAATATATATATATATAAACAGATTACCTTAATTTAATACTAGCAGGATCCTGAAATTCAGTTTTCCTTAAAATATATTTTTGTGGGATAAACAGCCAATGAAAAATTTCCAGATTTTGGAAAGCTTGATACAATATCATCAGTTCAGTTCAGTCAATCAGTTGTGTCCAACTCTTTCCAACAGCATGGATTGCAGCATGCCAGGCTTCCCTGTTGATCGCCAACTCCCAGAGCTTGCTCACACTCATGTTGATTGAGTCGGTGATGCTATTGAACCATCTAATTCTCTGTTGTCCCCTTCTCCTCCTGCTTTCAATCTTTCCCAGCATCAGGGTCTTTCCCAATGAATTGGTTCTTCACGTCGGGTAACCAAATTATTGGAGCTTCAGCTTCAGCATCACTCCTTGCAATGAATTTTCAGGATTGATTTCCTTTAGGATTGACAAGTTTGTTTTCCTTGTGATTCAAGAGACTCTTAAAAGTCTTCTCCAACACCACAGTTTGCTGCTGCTGCTGCTAAGTCACTTCACTTATATCCGACTCTGTGTGACTTCATAGATGGCAGCCCACCAGACTCCCCCCATCCCTGGGGTTCTCCAGGCAAGAACACTGGGGTGGGTTGCCATTTCCTTCTCCAATGCATGAAAGTGAAAAGGGAAAGTGAAGTAGCTCAGTCATGTCCGACTCTTCGCGATCTCATGGACTGCAACCTACCAGGCTCCTCCATCCATGGGATTCTTCATGAACACCACAGTTTAAAAACATCAATTCTTCAGTTTAAAAGCATCAATTCTTCAGTTTAAAAGCATCAATTCTTCAGTAATCGTCTTTCTTTACAAACAATACTCAACATCCATACATGACTACTGGAAAAATCATGGCTTTGACTAAACAGACCTTTGCCAGAAAAGTAATGTCTCTGTATAGATTGGTCAGAGCTTTTCTTCCAAGGAGCAAGTGTCTTTTAATCATGGCTGTGTGCAGGTTCTCAGCTGCTAACCAAGTCTTTCTGAGATCCTGGATGGTTGACATCCTCCAGGAGAGTCACAGCCTGAGATCAGCTCTCCAGAGGAGACATACAGCACACCTGAGACGGTGCTCTCACTGTGAATGCAGGAAACAGCAGCTGGGACTGGAGAGGTGATTGAGATGCACAGCCCGCCTGAGACAGTGCACTCACCAAGTGCGGTCACCTGAGCTGCTCAGACCTGGGAAGGGAACAAAACCAACGCCCAACCCACAAAGACTGAGCCAGAACTGTGTCTGCGTATCTCTTGTGGAGGTATGGGTCAGCAATGGCCTGCTACAGGGGCTCTGGGTGCAGCAGACCTGAGTATGAGATAAGCCCTCTTGGAGGAGGTTGCCATTAACCCTGCCATAGAACCACCAGAACTTACACAGGACTGTGGAAACAGACTCGTGGAGGGGACAGAAATAAACTTGTGTGCACCAGGATCCAGGAGAAAAGAGCAGTGACCCAACAAGAAACTGAACCAGACATGCCCATGAGTATCCAGGAGTCTTCGATGAGGATTGGGTCAGAGGTAGCCTGCTAAATGGTTGGAGGCACTGAGTGCAGCAGTGTTTGTGTGGGGACTTTTGAAGGAGGTTGCCATTATCTTCATTACCTATACTGTAGCTTGATCTCAGGTCACATGACAGGGAGGGAAGGCAGCCTCACTCATTAACAAAATGAGAAAATTGGATTAAAGATTTACTGAACATGGCCCCACTCATCAGAACAAGACTCAGTTTTCCCCTCAGTCAGTTTCTCCCATCAGGTAGCTTCCATAAGCCTCTTATCCTTATCCATCAGAGAGTAGACAAAATGAAAATCACAGTCACAGAAAACTAACCAAACTGATCACATGGACCACAGCCTTGTCTAGTTCAATGAAACTTTGAGCTATAGAGTGAAGGGCCACCCAAAAAGGATAGGTCATGTTGGAGATTTCTGAGAAAACGTGGTCCACTGGAGAAAGGAATTACAAACCACTTCAGTATTCTTGTCTTGAGAAACTCATGAACAGTATGAAAAGGCAAAGAGGTATGACACTGAAAGATGAACTCCCCAGGTTGGTAGGTGCCCAATATACTACTAGAGAAGAGTAGAGAAATAACTCCAGGAAGAATGAAGAGGCGGAGTCAAAGCAAAAACATCAGCCAGTTGTGAATGTGATGGGTGATGGGAGTAAAGTGTAATCTTGTAAAGAACACTATTGCATAGGAACCTGGAATGTTATGTCCAGGAATCAAGGCAAATTGGAAGTTGCCAAATAGGCGATAGCAAGAGTGAACACTGACATTTTACTAATCAGTAAACTAAAATGGATTGGACTGGGTGAATTTAACTCAGATGACCATTATATCTACTACTGTGAATAAGAATCCCTTAGAAGAAAAAGAGTAGCCATCATAGTCAACAAAAGAGTCCAAAATGCAGTACTTGGATACAATCTCAAAACGACAGGATGAGCTCTGTTCATTTCCAAGGCAAACCATCCAATATCACAGTAATCCAAGTCTGTGCCCCAACCAGTAATGCTGAAGAGGCTGAATTGAATGGTCCTATGAAAAACTACAAGACTTTCTAGAACTAACACTCAAAAAGATGTCCTCTTCATTATAGGGGACAGGAATGCAAAAGTAGAAAGTCAAGACATACCTGGAGTAACAGGAAAGTTTGGCCTCGGAGTACAAAATGAAGCAGGTCAAAGGCTAACAGTTTGCCAGTAGAATATGCTGGTCATAGCAAACACCCTCTTCCAAAAACAAAGAGAAGACTCTACACATGGACATCACTAAGTGGTCAATGCCGAAATCAGATTAATTATATTCTTTACAGCCAATGATGGAGAAGCTCTATAGCATCAGCAAAAGCAAGACTGAGAGGTGACTGTGGCTCTGAACATGAACCTCTTATTGCCAAATTCAGACTTCAGTTGAAGAAAGTAGGGAAAACCACCAGACCATTCAAGTATTACCTAAATCAAATCCCTTATGATTATACAGTGAAAGTGACAAGCAGATTAAATGGATTAGCTCTGAAAGCAGCATAGAGGAGGCAGTGATCAAGACCATCCCCAAGAAAAGAAATGCAAAAAAGCAAAATGATTGTCTGTGGAGGCCTTGCAAAAAGCTGAGAAAAGAAGAGAAGCTAAAGGAAAAGAAGAAAAGAAAAGATATACCCATTTGAATGTAAAGATTCAAAGAATAGCAAGGAGAAAAGAAAGACTTCCTCAGCGATCAATGCAAAAAAAAAAAAAAAATAGAGAAAATGAACAGAATATGAAAGGCTAGAAATCTTTTCAAGAAAATTAAAGATACCCAGGGAAGATTTCATGCAAAGATGAGCACAGAAAAACAAAACAACAGAAATTTACGGACCTTACAGAAGCAGAAGATATTAAGAAAAGATGGCAAGAATACACAGAAGAACTATGCAAAAAAGATTACATGACCCAGATAACAACGATGGTGTGATTACTCACCTAGAGCCAGAGATCAAGGAATGAGAAGTCAAGTGGGCATTAGGAAGCATCACTAGGAACAATGCTAGTGGAAGTGATGGAATTCCAGTTGAGCTAGTTCAAATCCTGAAAGATGATGTTGTGAAAGTGCTGCACTCAATATGCCCGCAAATTTGGAAAACTCAACAGTGGCCACAGGACTGGAAATGGTCAGTTTTCATTCCAATTCCAAAGAAAGGCAATTCCAAGGAATGCTCAAACTACTGCACAATTGCACTCATCTCACACGTTAGCAAAGTAATACTCAAAATTTTCCAAGCCAGGCTTCAAAAGAACGTGAACCAAGAACTTCCAGATGTTCAAGCTAGATGTAAAAAACGCAGAGGAACCAGAGATCAAATTGCCAACATCTGTTGGATCATCAAAAACCAAGACAATTCCAGAGAAAAATCTACTTTTGCTTTACTGACTACACCAAAGCCTTTTACTGTGTGGATCACAATAAACTGTGGGAAATTCTTCAAGAGATGGGAATACCAGACCACCTGATCTGCCTCCTGAGGAATCTGTATGCAGATCAAGAAGCAACAGTTAGAACTGGACATGGAGCAACAGACTGGTTCCAAATCGGGAAAGAAGTTCATCAAGGCTGTATATAGTTACACTGTTTGTTTAACTTATATGCAGAGTACACTATGCAAAATGCTGGGCTGAATGAAACACAAACTAGAATCAAGAATGCAGGAAGAAATATCAATAACCTTGGATACACAGACAACACCACCCATATGGTAGAAAGCAAAGAATAACTAAAGAGCTTCTTGATGAAAGTGAAAGAGAAGAATTAAAAAGTTCTATTAAAACTCAACATTCAGAAAACTAAGATCATGACATCATGTCCCATCCCTTCATGACAAATAGATGAGGAAATGATGGAAACAGTGAGAGAGTTTATTTTGGGGGGGGCTCCAAAATCACTGCAGATGATACTGCAGTCATGAAATTAGAAGACGCTTGCTCCTTGGAAGAAAAGCTATGACCAACCTAGACAGCATATTAAAAAGCAGAGATATTACTTTATCAACAAAGGTTCATTTTGTCAAAGCTATGGTTTTTCCAGTAGTCATGTATGGATGTGAGAGTTAGATTATATAGAAAGCTGAGCACCGAAGAATTGATGTTTTTGAACTGTGGTGTTGGAGATTACTCTTGCGAATCCCTTAGACTGCAAGGGGATCCAAACAGGCCGTCCTAAAGAAAATCAGTCCTGAATATTCACTGGAAGGACTGATGCTGAAGTTGAAACTTCAATACTTTCACTACCTAATGTGCAGAATTGATTCATTTGAAAAGACCCTGATGCTGAGAATGAGGATGAGAAGTTGATGACAGAGGATGAGATGGTTGAATGGCATCACTGAGGAGATGGACATGAGTTTGAGTAGCCTTCAGGAATTGGTGATGGACAAGGAAGCCTGATGTGCTGCATTCCATTGGTTGCAAGATTCTGACACGACTGATTGACTGAACTGAACTGAACTCACTGAACTGCAGTCACTCTCTTCAGTGATTTTGAAATCTAAGATAATAAAGTTTTCCACTGTTTCCATTTTTGCCCCAGATTTGCATGAAGTGATGAGACTGGATGTCACGATCTTCTTTTTTTGAAGGTGGAATTTTAAGTCAGCTTTTTTTCTCTCCTCTTTCACTTTCATCAAGAGGCTCTTTAGTTGCTTTTCAGTTTCTGACATAATGGTAGTGTCATCTGCATATCTGAGATTATTAATATTTCTCACAGCAATCTCGATTCTGGCTTGTGATTCATCCAGCCCAGCATTTTGCATTGTGTACTCTGGTACTCTGTATGCAAATTAAATAAATAAGGTGATAGTATACAGCCTTTACATACTCCTTTCCCAATTTTGAACCAGACCGTTGTTCCATTTCCAGTTCTAATTGTTGCTTCTTCACCTACATACAGATTTCTCTGGAGGCAGGTAAGATGGTCTGGTATTCCCATCTCTTGTATAATTTCCATAGTTTGCTTTGATTCAAACCAAATATTTGGTATAGTCAATAAATAAGAAGTAGACATTTTTCTGGAACTTTCTTGTTTTTTCGATTATCCAGCACACGTTGACAATTTGATCTCTTGTTCCTGTGCCTTTCCTGAGTTCAATTTGAACATCTGGAATTTCTCAGTTCACGTACTGTTGAAGCCTGGCTTGGAGAATTTTGACCATTACTTTGATCATTACTTTGTGAGATGAGTGCAATTGTGCAAGAGTTTGAACATTTTTGGCATTCCCTTTCTTTGGGATTGGAAGGAAAACTGACCTTTTCCAGTCCCGTGGCCACTGCTGAGTTTTCCAAATTTGCTGGCATATTTAATACAGCACTTTCACAGCATCATCTTTCAGCATTTGAAAAAGCTCAACTGGAATTCCATCACCTCCACAAGTTTTGTTCCTAGTGATGCTTCCTAATGCCCACTTGACTTCTCATTCCTTGATGTCTGGCTCTAGGTGAGTGATCACACTATCACACCATCATTGTTATCTGGGTCATGATCTTTTTTGTATAGTTCTTCTGTGTATTCTTGCCATCTTTTCATAATATCTTCTGATTATTTTAGGTCTATAATATTTCTGTCCTTTATTTTG
Organism: Neotragus moschatus; assembly: GCA_006410615.1. Taxonomy (NCBI): domain Eukaryota; kingdom Metazoa; phylum Chordata; class Mammalia; order Artiodactyla; family Bovidae; genus Neotragus; species Neotragus moschatus. The sequence goes on along the minus strand of SJYA01002514.1, from coordinate 49,842 downwards.
CCCATCTTTGCTTGAAATGTTCCCTTGGTATCTCTAATTTTCTTGAAGAGATCTCTAGTCTTTCCTCTTCTATTGTTTCTCTCTATTTCTTTGCATTGATCACTGAGGAAGACTTTCTTATCTCTCCTTGCTATTCTTTGGAATCTTGCATTCAAATGGGTATATATTTCCTTTCTCATTTGTCTTTAGCGTCTCTACTTTTCTCAGGTACTTTTAAGGCTTCCTCAGATGCCCATTTTTGCCTTTTTGCATTTATTTTTCTTAGGTTGGTTTTGATCATTGCCTCCTGTACAATGTTATGAACCCCCATCCATAGTTCTTCAGGCCTTCTGTCTATCAGATCTAATCCTTTGAATCCATTTGTCACTTCCACTCTATAATCGTAAGAGATTTGACTTAGTTTATACTTGAATGGTCTAGAGGTTTTTCCTACTTTCTTCAATTGAAGTCTGAATTTGGCAATAAGGAGTTCATGTTCTGAGCCACAGCCAGCTCCTTGTCTGGTTTTGCTGACTGTATAGAGCTTCTCCATCTTTGGCTACAAAGAATATAATCAATTTTATTTCGGTATCGACCGTCTGGTGATGTCTAAGTGTAGAGTATTCTCTTGTGTTTTTGGAAGAGAATGTTTGCTATGACCAACACGTTCTCTTGGCAAAGTTCTACAAGTCTTTCCCCTGCTTCATTTTTTACTCCAAGGCCAAACTTGCCTGTTACTTCAGGTATCTCTTGACTTTTGCTTTCCTACTTTTGCATTCCAGTGCCCTGTAATGAAAAGGACATTTTTCCCCCCTTTTGGTGTTAGTTCTAGCAGGTCTTGTAGGTCTTCATAGAACTGTTCAACTTCAGCTTCTTCAGCATGACTGTTTGGGTCATAGATCTTAATTACTGTCATTTTGAATGGTTTGTTTTGGAAATGAACAGACATCATTCTGTCATTTTCCTCAGTATCAAAAGATAGTATAATAGTCAGTAGAGAAATGAGGCTTATGACTTTCCTTTCACTATTATAAAGATTTTGCATTACAATTATTATTCCAGTAAATGATTCAATAAGTGCTTCAAATTTTTCTTTTATGGTAGAAATGATTTTCACATTATTTTGATATCACATGAACATGACCTCAGAAGTGTAAATGTGACCTTGAGAGTACTTTTCACTTTTATTTAGCAAACAGAGACCAGAATCCTCAGATTCATGCACACATTCAACACTCTGCAATCCAAATGTGTTTGAAACTCTGTTAGAAAGTAATAAGATTTTAGCCACATTTCCCACAGCACTTTGGGGTACTGCTACTTCATGAGATTTTCTTTAAAGTAACATTTTAAAATCAGCCACAAAAGCTCTTATTCTAGATCATAGTGGCATTTGACCTTTGTAAACTTACACACATTAAAAATAAGTAAAAAAAGGAGATGCTAAGAGAGACACTTATCTATTTCAAACTGCAGTTATACCCACAAACTACAGAGATATCATGACCTATAAAGTTCAGAGCTGTGCTGATTCTTCCTAACAATTACCCACAGTTATTATGATTTTTCTGCCATCACTAAAAAGTATCATTGCTGAGATAACTGCTCCAGTTTGAGATGGTGAATGATTTAACAAATAACCCATATATAAGATTGAGGGAAGAGGTTGATTCGATTACTGCCATTTCGAAGTGCTAATTGACCAAGTGATAAGATGTCTCATTCTCTCTGAATCTTTATCAGTATTCAGACACTCTTCACAATGTTTTATCCTGGTATAGTTCTTTGAAAAAGTTTTTCTTCTTCTTCTTCTTCTTTTAAATTGGCTCTGAGATGGTCAATGTCCAATCTAATTATGTGATAATAAGTGTTAAAGACAGTATTATCAGATGGTAACTGGGCTTCATTAATGTATCTCATTATGAGTCTCAGTCTCTTGTGGAAGATTTGAAGGAAGGACCTTGGATGTTCCAAATTATATATGAATATAACATTTATGGATCCATAACCAGGGGAAAAGAAGGTATCAGAGACATACTTAAGCTTTTTCTACAGGCTTTTCTTTCCCAAACCTAAACAATTCACCACAGACCTCTAACATAATGACCAAAATAAATAAGGCCCTGATCAGATAAATACTGTGTAAGAACATCTGAGCTGCCAAAGTTAATATACTTTGGTAGAGGTATATAGGAGTTCATATATGAAACACTGCCAGCCTGTTTACCCATCAACAGGTTCAAATCAGTTAGATGGTGGAAACAAAAATATTTTTAACTGGGTTTACATACACAAGTATTAATATTCAAAGGGTTACTATAAAGTTATCATAGATTACAATTCTTAATGCATCCAAGTCAACTTCTTATAGCTTCTATTTGAGATAATTGTGTGTGTATGTGTGTTTGTGTGAAGCGTATATTAACAACTAATTTGCTGTAAGTAAAGAGAGTTGAGTGAAAGTCACTCAGTCGTGTCTGACTCTTTGTGACCCAAGGGACTATACTGTTCATGGAATTCTACAGGCCATAATATTGAAGTGGGTAACCACTTCCTTCTCCAGGGGATCTTCTCAACCCAGGGATTGAACCCAGGTCTCCCACATTGCAGGCAGATTCTTTACCAGCTGAGCCATGAGGGAAGCAGTGCAGTGAAAGGGAAAGTTTTGCTCAGTCATGTCCAGCTCCTTGTAAGCCCATGGACCACAGAGTCCATGGAAATCTCTAGGCCAGGATAGTGGAGTGGGTAGCTGTTTCTTTCTCCAGGGAATCTTCCTATGGATTAAACTCAGGTCTCCCACATTGCAGGCAGATACTTTACCAGCTGAGCCACCAGGAAAGCCCAAGAATACTGGAGTGCATAGCCTGTTCCTTCTCCGGCAGATTTTTCCAACATGGAAATCAAACTGGGATCTCCTGAATTGCAGGTGGATTCTTTACCAGCTGAGGTACCAGGGAAGACAGCTATAAAATTCAACTAAAACTTTAAAGTTTACTTATGACCAAAATTTTGTCTTATTAATATGACCTAGATTAAAAATATGTGGGTAAAACATATTTGTCCCACACTTTTTTAGTTTTGAGAAATAAAACTTTGCTGTGGCAACAGAACACTTCCCTCTCCCCACCCCGCCCTGCTATCAGCCCAGAGCCCAAGGCAGGCTCTTCTCTGACTCAAGGCTACAGCATTAGTTTTTAAAATATATTTTGTCACTTGTTTGTTACCACAGACTGATTGCAATTAAATACTGCTACAATGTAAAGATAATGGTCTGTATAATGGAGGGATCATTTGTTAGCTTATTCAGTAAGAAGAGTAGCTCTTTTTATAGAAAGTTAACTGCTGCTGCTGCTGCTAAGTCGCTTCAGTTGTGTCTGACTCTGTGCAACCCCATAGATGGCAGCCCACCAGGCTCCCTGTCCATGGGATTCTTCAGGCAAGAACACTGGAATGGGTTGCCATTTTCTTCTCCAATGCATGAGAGTGAAAGTGAAATCACTCAGTCATGTCTGACTCTTTGCGACCCCGTGGACTGCAGCCCACCAGGCTCCTCTGTCCATGGGATTTTCCGGCAAGAGTACTGGAGTGGGTTGCCATTGCCTTCTCCAACCCTCCAAAACCACTCCTCTATTCACAGATGCATTTCTTCCATGCTAGAAAGCAAGTAATATGGTTTAATGATCAGAAGGAAGACAAATAAAAACAAATAGCAATAAAGAGGAAAAGAGAGAGCCCAAACTTCACATACTTTCAGAGACCATTCTAGAGGAGAAGCTAAGGAATAGATATTAATGTATGTGCTTGGAACAAGTGCATATAGGAAAACTAAAATTTAATAAAAATATCCTGGGGAAAATATTTGTAGGAAAACAGGACATCGTAGAATATAAGAAAATTGGATACCAGAAAGAAAAATATTGATTAGACCAATGTCATTTCCTTAGGCACTCTGATTAATATCAGTTCTTTAATCAAAGCAAAACTAGAGATTAATATCAGAAAGCCCGGTATAACTTTTTTATTTCATTGTATACAGTTATGTTGATCAATTATATAAGTTTTGATTCAAAATACAAGTTCATTTAAATCTTGGTAGATACATTTTATCTATCTATAATTTCTGGGTTAAAGAAACAAAGCCTCTTCCATCTAGTGCAATAATTGAATATTTGGACTAGGTGATAATTACATGTCTATTGCCATAACAGTTGTCATCACAGTAACGCAGCTTGAATAGCAGTTAATAAAGGTTTCAATGAATACTGTTTTGACTGAGTATTTTTTGTTAACCAGCAACACACCATAGAGGTAATAATAGGCATTTCGTATGGACAATTTATAGAAATGGAAGTTTGCTACTTCTGTATCAAATTCACTTCTAAACATTGTATGTTTTATTTTTATTTCAAATTTATGTATTTTAATTGGGAGCAATTACTTTACAATAGTATGATGGGTTTTGCCATACATCAGTATGTATCAGCCATAGGTATACACGTGTCCTCTCATCCTTAACCTCCCCTCCCGTCTCTCTCCACACTGTATCCCTTAAACATGATATATTTTAGATAAACATTTACTCTTAATATGAGTAAAATATTTCTTCCAGGCAAGTAAGAAGACTTTATATCATTATTCTCATGCACCAAATAACATTTTTTAAGTATTTTTTCTTTGTTTACCAATGTATCCTTAATTTACAGTAAAAGGTTTTTAATGAAGCTTAGACTATTTCCATGTATAGGCTTGAAGTCCTTTAAGATCCAGTGGGTGTATTAGTTAGTTGTATTCATTTGACTCTTTGCAGCCCAGTGGACTGTAGCCCACCAGGCTCCCCTGTCCGTGGGATTTCCCAGGAAAGAATACTGCAGTGGATTGCCATTGCCTCCCCCAGGGGATCTGCCTGATCCAGGTATTGAATCTGGGTCTCCTGCGTTGCAGGTAGATGCTTTAACTTCTGAGACACCAATAGTCACCTCATAATCCTATCCTGTTTTTGCATAAAAAATTTACAATAAAAAGTATGTAAATTGGGAGCTAGTCATGGGTCTCAAGAAAGTCACACAAATACTATTGTCTACATTTCTCAAAAAAGGTATATTTTACTTATTGCACTATATGGAAAATACCATACTTAGAACTCTCTTAGAAAGAACTACACTTAAATTTTATCTGCTTAATGTTTCACGTTATTCTAAAGGCAAAAGCCATTTAAAATGTACAAAAATATATAAAAAATATAAAAAGATGCCATCACTGCCCATGATTTTTGGTCCAGGAATGGTTAGAAGTATGCAGACAGCACATTGCATTTATGCAGTCTACTGCAGATAGTAGACAAAATCAGACTTCACCACCCTCCAAAGGTTGGTATCCAAAATTTCTCACAGTAAAATAAAAAAAGTCTCACCTTCTGAAAAAAGACTATGTCAGTGTGTTAAAATTAATACGATTGAGTACTTTGAATGTAGAAAAAATATTTCAATTTTTATCTCTTGGTTTCCTAAATTCACAAATATAGTTTGTAAATTATTTTCAAAGAACAACAAAAAGTAGAAGCTATCTGCACTTTTGGAAGATATCAAAAATAAACTGTTGATAAATATATGGAAAGTAAATGGGAAAGATTTGTGTGCATGGAGCACAGGGTTATATTCTTGAGATCTGACTGGATCTGTGGCGGTTGTATCTACAATATTTAGTGACAGATATATTTATTAATGGGCTTCCTTAGTGACTCAGATGGTAAAGTATCTGCCTGCAATGCAGGAGACTTGCATTTGATCACTGGCTCAGAAAGATCCTCTGGAGAAGGGAATAGTTACTGACTCCAATATTCTTGCCTGGAGAATTCCATTGACAGAGGAGCCTGTCAGTCTATGGTCAGTCCATGAGGTTGCAAGTAGGACATGAGTGACTGATTAACACTAATCACTATACTTATTAATGGGTAAAGAACCCGCTTGCCAACACAGGACATGTAAAATGTGCTAGTTTGATCCCTGGGTTGGGAGGAGCTTCCTGAAGGAGGGCATGGAAACCCACTCCAGTATTCTTGCCTCGATCCCATGGGCAGAGGAACTTGGCGGACTGCAGTCCATGGGGTCACAAAGAGTAACATGGCTTAGCAGTGCATGCATGCATGCATACTTGCTAATTCCTCAAGCCAACTATTATCCCTCTCATTTTGTTGATGACGATGGTGGAGTTGCATCTCCTGAGGTTTCAAAATGACTTACAGGGAGAGGAATTGTGTCATACTTGCCAGCTAGTCCATCCATCTCCCTATCCTTCACCTCTTGGAGCAAAAAAGAACAGCCCATAAGACTGAAGTTACTGAGTCTGTCTCCTCCCCTTCATTGGCTTGTGATCGAGAGTGGCAACCTCATGGGGCTTACAGGTAGAACAGATCCACATTTATAATTAACAGGCCTATGACAGTTTTGTGAAGTCAGTCAAAAAATCAATCACCTTCATTGAAGAACTTCTCATGTATTTCCCAAAACAGATTCCTTAGAGCAAAAATTAAGTGAATCCTTATTTTATCTTAAACACAAAGACTGCTTAAAATAACACAAAACTCCTTACTCAACTGTGTTTTAAGATGTGATGATGGATGAAAAGGGATCTAAAGAGTTCATCAGCTGTATAGGGATTTGTCCATCTCTGTATAGAAGGTTTCAAAAATAAACTTATTAATTAAAGGATGGATGATCATAAGAATAACATTTCAAGGCCTATGTGGGAGTTGTCTTACCTGTTAGTAACTCTTTTTTAATGTGAGGAGTACCTCTNCGTTGGCTTGTGATCGAGAGTGGCAGCCTCAGGGGGCGTACAGGTAGAGCAGATTCACATTTATAATTAACAGGCCTATGACAGTTTTGTGAAATCAGTCAAAAAGTCAATCACCTTCATTGAAGAACTTCTCATGTATATCCAAAACAGATTCCTTAGAGCAAAAATTAAGTGAATCCTTATTTTATCTTAAACACAAAGACTGCTTAAAATAACACAAAACTCCTTACTCAACTGTGTTTTAAGATGTGATGATGGATGAAAAGGGATCTAAAGAGTTCATCAGCTGTATAGGGATTTGTCCATCTCTGTATAGAAGGTTTCAAAAATAAACTTATTAATTAAAGGATGGATGATCATAAGAATAACATTTCAAGGCCTATGTGGGAGTTGTCTTACCTGTTAGTAACTCTTTTTTAATGTGAGGAGTACCTCTTTCTGACTTGACATTAAAGTACCCATATTTCTGTAAAAGTGCTTTGACCTTTAACAGTGTGGTATGATCAAAGNTATAGGGATTTGTCCATCTCTGTATAGAAGCTTTCAAAAATAAACATTAATTAAAGGATGGATGATCATAAGAATAACATTTCAAGGCCTATGCGGGAATTGTTTTACCTGTTAGTAACTCTTTTTTAATGTGAGGAGTACCTCTTTTTGACTTGACATTAAAGTACCCATATTTCTGTAAAAGTGCTTTGACCTTTAACAGTGTGGTATGATCAAAGGTATTATAAACTGATATGAGTTTAAAAAGAAGCCACATGGGCTTTTCAGAGTTTTAGAACTAGATGTTTGTTTGCAAAAATAGCACCCTTATATTTTGAGCACAGATTTTGGAACAATTCATTGAGATACAAGCCTAAACACATATATACCATGACACACCCTTGCACACACACACATGACACAAGCTCACACATCTGATTTTCTGAAACTTTTCTTTCAAAAATGAATATTTCAGAAATAAAATTGATGGGAAAAAAAGACATATTTACATTATATAGAAAACTAAAAAGTTGAGGTTTTATCAATTTGAATATGCTCATTAACTTGACAAAGACAAATATAATGACAGTTTTAAACTTATAATTTTAATTTTTAGCAATTAAAAAAATGCATTCTATGTCCTGAAAATTGACAGTACAACAACATAATCACAGGAAATATGCCAAGAATATAATTAAGGGGTTGGGCATTTAAAACAGATTTCTTCTCAAAATAAAAAGTTTCAGAGGAAAAAGAACCAGACTTTATTTCCATGGTTCTAATTGGCTAATGGAGATGCAATAAATAAATAAATAAAGACCTTACATATTTGCTAAAAGTTTCATTTTATTTGCTCAGTCGTGTCTGACTCTTTGTGACCCCATGGACTGCAGCATGCCAGGCTCCCTTGCGCGTCACCAACACCCGGAACTTGCTCAAACGCATGTCCATCCACTTGGGGATGCTATCCAAACATCGCAACCTTTGTTGTCACCTTCTCCTCCTGCCTCCAATCTTTCCCAGCATCAGGATCTTTTCCAATGAGTCAGTTTTTCAAATCTGGTGGCCAAAGTATTGGAGTTTCAGCTTCAGCATCATCCTTCCAATGAATATTCAGGACTGATATTCCATAGAATGGACTGGTTTGATCTTGCAGGCCAATGGACTCTCAAAAGTCTTCTCCAACACCACAGTTCAAAAACATCAATTCTTCAGCATTTAGGTTTCTTTATAGTCCAACTCTCACATCCATACACGGTTACTGGAAAAACCATAGCTTTGACTAGACAAACCATTGTTGGTAGAGTAATACATCTGCTTTTTAATACACTGTCTACTTGATCTTTAGCTTTTCTTCCAAGGAGCAAGTGTCTTTTAATTTCATGGCTACAGTCACCATCTTCAGTAATTTTGGAGCCCCCAAGAATAAAATCTGTCACCGTTTCCATTATTTCCTCATCTGTTTGCATTGAAGTGATGGGACAAGATGTCATGATCTTAGTTTTCTGAATTGAGTTTTAAGACAACTTTTTCACTCTCTTCTTTCACTTTAATCAAGAGGCTCTTCAGTTCTTTTCCACTTTCTGCCATAAGGGCAGTGTCATCTGCATATCTGAGGTCATTGATATTTCTCCTGACAATCTTGATTCCAGCTTGTGCTTCTTCCAGTCCAGAGTTTTGCATGATGTACTCTGCATATAATTTAAATAGGCAGAAGGAGAAGGTGACAACAAAGGTGACAATATACAGCTTTGATGTACTTCTTTCCCAATTTAGAACTAGTATGTTGTTCCATGTCCAGTTCTAACTGTTGCTTTCCTGACTTGCATACCGATTTCACAGGAGGCAGGTAAGGTGGTCTAATAGTCCCATCTCTTTAAGAATTTTCCACAGTTTGCTGTTTTCCATATAGTCAAAGTCATTGCCATAGTCAATAAAGCAGAAATAGATGTTTTTCTGTAACTCTCTTGCTTTTTCGATGATGCAGTGGGTGGTGGCAATGTGATCTCTGGTTCCTCTGCCTTTAGTAAATCTGGCCTGAACATCTGGAAGTTCATGGTTCATGTAAAGTTTAAGCCTGGCTTGGGCTTTCCTGGTGGTACAGAGGTTAAAGTGTCTGACTGCAATGTGGGCGACCTGGGTTCGATCCCTAGGTCAGGAAGATCCCCTGGAGAAGGAAATGGCAACCCACTCCAGTAGTTTTGCCTGGAGAATCCTGTGGACAGAGGAGCTTGGTGGGCTACAGTCCACGGGTCGCAAAAAGTTGGACACGACTGAGCAACTTCACTTCACTGGAGAATTGTGAGCTTTACTTTACTAGCATGTGAGATGAGTGCAACTGTGCAGTAGTTTGAGCATTCTTTGGTGTTGCCTTTCTTTAAGACTGGAATAAAAGCTGAACGTTTTCAGTCTTGTGGCCACTGCTGACTTTTTCAGATTTGCTGGCATATTGAATGCAGCACTTTCCCAGCATCATCTTATAGGATTTGAAATAGCTCAACTGGAATTATATCTGGTCCAATAACTTTTTTCTTAATGATGCTTCCTCAGGCCCACTTGACTTTGCATTCCAAGATGTCTGGCTCTAGGTGAGTGATCACACCATCGTTGTTATCTAGGTCATGATGATCTTTTTGGTATAGTTCTGTATATTCTTGCCACCTCTTTTTAATATCTTCTGCTTCTTTTAGGTCCATACTATTTTTGTCCTTTATTGTGCCCACCTTTGCTCGAAATGCTCCCTTAGTATCTCTAATTTTCTTGAAGTGATCTCTACTCTTTCCCATTTTATTGTTTTCCTCTAATTCTTTGCATTGATCACTGAGGAAGGCTTTCTTATTTCTCCTTGCTATTCTTTGGAACTCTGTATTCAAATGAGTATATCTTTCCTTTTCGCCTCTGCTTTTTGCTTCTCTTCTATTCACAGCTATTTGTAAGGCCTTCTCATACAGCCATTTTGCTNATTGTTTTCCTCTAATTCTTTGCACTGATCACTGAGGAAGGCTTTCTTATTTCTCCTTGCTATTCTTTGGAACTCTGTATTCAAATGAGTATATCTTTCCTTTTCGCCTTTGCCTTTAGCATCTCTTCTTTTCTCAGCCATTTGTAAGGCCTCCTCAGACAACCATTTTCCTTTTTTGTGTTTCTATTTTTGGAGGAATGGTGTTGATCACTGCCTCCTTTACAATGTCACAAACCTCTGTCCATAGTTCTTCACGCACCAGTCTATCAGATCTAATTCCTTGAGTCTGATTGTTGCTTCCTTCTTATAATTGTAATGGATTTGACTTAGATCATACCTGACTGGTTATCCCTATTTTCTTCCAATTTAAGTCTCAATTTTGCAATAAGGAGTTCATGATCTGAGCCACAGTCAGCTCTCATTCTTGTGTTTGCTGACTGTATAGAGCTTCTCCATCTTTGGCTGCAAAGAATATAATCAATATGATTTCAGTATTTTCCATCTGGCTAAAAGTCTAATGTTCTATATATATACTATGTATAATATATAATGTATATGTATGTTTGTGTGTATATATATATATGGCTCAGAGGGTAAAGCGTCTGCCTACAATATGAGAGACCCGGGTTCAGTCCCTGGGTCGAGAAGATCCCTTTGAGAAGGAAATGGCATCCCACTCCCTCTTGCCTGGAAAATCCCATAGACTGAGAAGCCTGGTAGGCTACAGTCCATGGGGTCACAAAAAGTTGGACATGACTGAAAGACTTCACTTCACTTCATATGTATATATAAAATACATGCATGCATGTACAGTTGATTCAGTCATGTCCAACTCTTTGAAGGTACTCATAAAACCCTATGTACTGTAGCCCACCAGAGTCTTCTGTCCATGGTATTCTCCAGGCAAGAATAGTGGAGTGGATTGTGCCATGCCCTCCTCCAGGGGATCTTCACAACACAGGGATCAAATCTGGGTTTCCTGCTTTGGAGGTGGATTCTTTATTGTTCAGTCACAGGGGAAGACCTTATATTATGCATACATACAGATATATACATATATATGTACATATGATTGCAGATTTAATAAATGTTGACATTCTTAATTTTAAAGAAATTAAAAATGTGAGTTATAGAAGCAGCTACTTTAATATTTTGCTTTAATGGTGAAACACGTTTTTATAAGATTAAATTACATACATTAGCTTACTATTTCATCACGATAATCTTCTGGTTGTCGGCGGCGGCAGCGGCCGGTGCACTAAGCACGCTACCCCACGTCTGAGGCCAGGGACAGTGGCCAGGAGGAGCCATCCCGTGTCCCAGGCCGGGGCGATGCCCGAGAGGAGCCACCCCTCGTCTGAGGCCAAGGACAGCGCCCGAGACCAAGGGTGGTGACAGGAAGGAGCAATCCCACACCTGAGGCCAGGTCAGCGACCGAGAGGAGCAACCCCACGCCCAAGGCTAGGGGAGGTGGCCAGGAGGAGCAACCCCACGTCCAAGGAGTGGTGGCTGTGTGGGCGCAGGAGGGCCTAGAGGAGTCATCCCATGTTGAAGGTCAGGAAGGGCGGTAGGAGGAGATACCCCTTATCCAAGTTAAGGAGCAGNCTTGCCAGATCACTGGGATAATTCCCTTCTGTAGAAAGATGTGGCAGATTTTAATATAAGTATCAGTGACATTTTAACATTTTAAGGTAAATTAAGATTTTTCCCCGAGGAGAGTAACAACTAGGAGGCTTTACACACTGATCAAGTCCCAAGAGCTTGAATTGTTGATATTTTTAAAAGCACATTCTCAGTTTAACAATTCTGCTGGTATTTACTGTAGATCAAAAGCAGACATATTGTTTCAAATTTTAAAAAAGGGAACTTAATAGTGATAAAACTATCATTTTTTGCGTTTTTTTTTAAAGTTGTTTTATGAGTCAGTGGATTTCACTGACTGTGTGTATGCACACATTTGTACACATTTGTGTGGGGTCTGGGGGGGTAGGCATTGGGGCAGGGGTACAAGCAGGATGATTTTAGTCAAAAGCTGTAAATGCCGCCAAACGATTAGAGCAGTTCCACAATGCCAGAGATTAAAAAAATCATTTCAAGAACTGAGAGACTTGAAAGCATGCCATTTTCCACAGGAATGGTGCAAAGTTCCAGGAAGAAATTTACACAACCAAGAATACCAGGGTAGTCCTTATTGTTGTCTGATCTCTAGAAGAAGATAGCTTTCCTGAGGACTTTCTTTCAATGACACAGCCCAGCTGCACATAGAATCAACACCAGCTACAAAATTTTGTGAGGCCCAGTTCAAAATAATAATGGAAGTCTCCTTATTCAAAAATAATTAAGGATTACAAGATGGTGACAACAGAGCACTAATCCAAATGCGAGGTTCTTTGGAGGCTGGGACCCTGGGCACGTACGTAGGTGGTACACCCATGAAGTCATGCTGGAGTGGAATGGTGTGTAAGGAACGTCTAGGCTGAGGCTGAGAAAGGACTTGATGAAGTTACCTTTTACACCCTTGTTGTGTTTCTTTCTCTCTTGGGATCTGGGGGAAAATCCATGTGTTCTTGCACACTAGACTGCAGTCTGGAAGGGACTGAAAATGCACAGGTGCCTGTTTTGCTTTCCATGGTGGTGATAACTGTGTGAAGTGGTTGAAGCCCCAGCTAATTCTCTGGCATTGAGAGCCCAAGCCACATGCAGGAGTGGCTGAGTCCCACCAGCAGTGAACCTGTAGCACTTGAAGAACAGACTGTCCTCAGTATCTCCCAACATCTGTACTCCAGTACATCACAGACATCAACAGTAAAGACAGCAGAGGGTGACCAGGCCCAGCTGACCTTCCCTGAGTACCATAAAAGAGTGCCTAAGGCCCTGGAGAAGGAAATGGCAACCCACTCCAGTGTTCTTGCCTGGAGAATCCCAGGGACGGGGGAGCCTGGTGGGCTACCATCTATGGGGCGGCACAGAGTCGGACACGACTGAAGCGACTTAGCAGCAGCAGCAAGGCCCTGGAATATGGATATTTTAGTAAAATAGTAAAACCTAAAAAATCTGTAATATTTACTTAATTCATAATTCACTAGAATAATTTAATAACTCTCCACTTTCTAGCTTATAACAGTGTAAACAAGCTCATTTTATGGTTTGTAAGTTTCATGTTTGAAAATATACAATTTTAATTTTCTTTTATCAAGTTTATTTCACTCATATTTCAGAATAGCAAAAATCTCAGTTTCTCCAAGTACAAACACAATTCTGGTTTTAAATTGCCTTACCTTTTAGTAAGTTTTCAGCAAAATTCAAGAGAAAATGAAGAGCAGATATATCTGTATTTGGGGGATGGAATTTCAGTATCTCACATTGCATATTTCACTATGCTATTATAAATATATACACTGTAAAATATAAAATGGAATTATAATTATTCTAATAAATTTATGAATTAAGTAAATATTAAATATTAGTTTTTACTATGTTATTAAAATAAAATATTAAAAATGAGCCATGTTTGAAAAGAGAATAATTGGTCAAGTATATACTTCACATTTTCAAATATAATATAATCACATGTTGACTTACCACACATTATATATTTAAAAATACAACTGCTCTGTTGTGCTCATTAATGGAAAATTATATAATCTGAATAAAGCATTGGTTAATTAGAAAATCCTCACACAATAAAACAAAAAATGATAGGTGTACTACAATAAATATCCTTTTAAAATCAATATTTGGAACTTCAAGAAAGTAACAGAAATGAGAGAACTGAAGAAAGTTATACTGAGGTTTAAGCCTTCATCTGGAAGAGAACAATTTCCTGGAGATTAAATAATATTATTTGTTGCTGTATAAGCATAAGAAACTGGTACTGAGTTCACATCAAGTTTAGGACAAATTTATACTGAGAGTCCCACATAAAGATGGGACCCTTTGAGAAGTCATTTCAAAAAGAACCTAGAACATAGGCCTAATAAAAAAATGTGATTCCAAGAAAGTGTGAGTATATTAGTTTTGATGCTTCAAAATTTAAAATTATACATATAGGCTTGTAGAGAAAAATATTCTCCTGCATGGACTTGGGGTCCCCAAGGTGAAGTATTCACATTAAAAGACAGGTATTGAGGTAGGGTTTCTAGAATGATCCCTGGTGGCCTCAGATGGTAGAGAATCTGCCTGCATTGCAGGAGACCCGGGTTTGATCCCAGGGTTGAGAGATTCCCTTGAGAAAGGAATGGCTTTCCACTCCATTATTCTTGCCTGGAGAATTCCATGGACAGAGGAGCCTGGTGGGCTATAGTCCATGGGGTGTCAGAGAGTTGGAAACAACTGAGCAACTAACACTTTCATTTTCTGGAATGATAGAATGAGGAACCTGGCAGAACTTCTCCCCAGCAAAAAAAACAGCTATTTAATTGGTTAAAAAAAAAAAACAAAACTATATGTGTAATATAATGGCTTAACTTTCAAAAAATTGACATAAGGGGATACGACATATGGAGAAATATTCATTTAAGAGAACCTCCTTAATCTTGGTAAGTACAGCCAGTCAACTGCAACCTGCTTCCTCACCAGTTCTCCATGTTACCCGAGCTCTCCTCCAAATGCTCTATTGGAGAGCATCTGTATGGGGATGGCCAAGAATAAAGGGACTCTCTTCCTCTAGTTTCCAGTTTATGTCTAGCGTTCTACCCTTGGAGTGACAGACTGCTGGCACTTCTTCACTCCATCTATGCTACCTCTCCACTCTAGCCCCTTGTTGTGGAAAATTTACCCTGGGTGGGCTGGTCTAAAAGATGGAGGATCCCTGTGCCACTTTGCCCGTATGAGTAGAGAAGCTTCATTCCCAAGCAGCGAAGGCTATGAACCCCGGAGACCTGGTGGATCCTACTCCAGCTCACTTATAGGGAGGAGATTTAATACTGAGAAGGGCAAGTTAAGGAGATGAGGGTCCACCCTGCCCCACCCCAATAATGACTGCTCATTGAGCAGGGGTATATCTCAGGAGAAGTGAGCTGTTCCCCATGCTCCCAGCTCTTTGTTTTGATGCAGAGTTTCTTTCCAAGGGGAGAGGTAAGTCAGCTGTACAAAGATAGCCCCTGCTCTGCCGAAGCAAACTTTAAAACAGAGCATGAAAAAGGTTATACCCAAAGACAATGTCAAAAAGAATGAAGAGCTTGATGGAGAGCAGATATGAGGATCTTGGTAGCTTCGTGATACCGGTGGCAACAAGTGAAAGAACAGAGCAGCCAGAAACTCTTCAGAAAGAACTCAGTTAGCCAAGAAAAATAATCCTGGGATCCAAAGAGCCTCTGACCGCTGGGGGTTGGGAAATGCCATGTGGCATGGGAGAGGTTGACCTGCTAAGCAGCAGAGTAGGACATGAATTAATTCAAAATAATTTCCCAGCTGACACACAGATCCATCAATGCAAGGAAGAAACCTTGCAGGCACAAGGACCTTAAGCACAATCTCTAATGAAAACTGGCTGTAGCATGAACTTCTCTTAGGGGCAATTCTTAGGAAGTCAGGCAAAACTAAAATTGCACACATCCCTGTCCATCTGCAGGACTGTGCGTGTTCAAGGATTCACCTTCTCAGGAGTGATCAGAGAACAACCCCTCCCCCCCAAACAATCAGTCATTGTCTGAATATGAAGCAAAAAATATAAACTCCCTGTAGCAGCTTCTAAGTCACACAAATAAGAATCAAAGAGGAAAAACAAATCTAACTGATTAAAGTGGCTTAAGTACAACCTGTGACCAATAAGAGGTATATAACAACCCAGTGGTGACTCTAAGTAGCCAGTTTAAAAGATGAAAACAAACAAACAAAGCAATTTGAACTGGGACATCAAAGGCAGCATAAAGTAAGGGGAACAGGCTTCATGGAGATAGTTCAACCAGTGACTAGAAAAAATAAACAACTAAATAAACAACAAAATCACCAATATCAAGCAAGGATGCTGTTACTAGAAACTGACTCTGGAAATAAATTGGTGCTCTGCCACTAGAAAAGCAGTATGTTCCTTTGTGACCTAAGTTGGTCACACTATACCCACTCACATCTTTCTCCATTGAGAAAATAATTATATATATCTCCATGGAAACTATGAGGACAGAATTAACTGAAAAATACTGTAGACAATTTCAGTGTTTTCTGTAAATAGTCCCTACTCCTTTTCGCCATTTACTCTTCCAAACATTTATAGTATATTATTTATAAAAGTGTGTTTAGGGTATTAAAAACAAACTAAATTTACCAAAAATAAAAATAAATTTAATTATTACCAAAAAGAAAGAAAACTGTATTGAAAATTGATTTTTTCAACAGTAACTGGGGTTCACATAAAGAATGAAGATAAACAGAAATAGATTAGAAGAAGGTTAATATAATGAACTTTAAACTCTCTTTCTCTAAGTGCTTAGTTGCTCAGTCATGCCTTACTCTTTGTGACAATATGTTGGTAGGTTATCAGTTCAGTTACTCAGTCATGTCCAACTCCTCTTTGTGACCCCATGGACTGCAGCACACCAGGCGTCCCTGTCCATCATCAACTCTGGAGTTTTCTCAAACTCATGGCCATTGAGTCAGTGAAGCCATCCAACTATTTTATCCTTTGTCATACTCTTCTCCTCCTGCCTTCAGTCTTTCCCAGCATCAGGATCTTTTCCAAGTGTAGGTTATATATAAATTTAATACTTATGAGAATAATAGCAGACACAGATGGAGGACAGAATGGAGGTATATGGAAATAAAGTTTCTATCTTTCACTGCATTCAAGTCAGTACAAATGTGAAGCAGATTTCAGTGGTTTTAGTAGCCACTTTTAATCCATGGAACAACCACAAAAATAACCAAACAATGTAATTAAATATCATTTAAGAAGTTAAAACATTGCACTAGAATATATTTATTTTTAAAAAAGGAACACAGTTTAAAAGGAACAGAAGTACAAAAACACTAGTCATATAGAAACAAAAAGAAAAGAAAAATGGGACATATATATATATATATATATATATATATATATATATATATATCTATATATATTTATAATATAAAAATAAATATATAATTATATAAAAAAAATAAAAAACAAAAAAAA
>SJYA01002514.1:9424-32482 GCA_006410615.1 Neotragus moschatus | reverse complement strand
AATTTAAAAAATAAAAAAAAAAAAAAAAAAAAAATAAGAAAAATATATATATATATATATATATATATATATATATATATATCTCCAGCCATGTTGATAATAGCATTAAATGTAAATGGTTGTATAAAACAACTGAAAGTCAAAGACTGTGAAATTTGATAAAGAAAATCAACATCCAACTATGATGTTTACAAGGGAGACAATTTATATCCACATAAAGGTATATTGAAAGAAAAATACTAGAAAAAGATACACTGTGTGAAGAGCAACAATGAGAGCTGAAGTGGCTTTATTAGTATTAAAAAAGTAAAACTTTAAGACAAAGCATGTTACTAGAGATAAAAGGGAGAGTATATAATGTTGAGTAAATTGAACAGGAATATATTTTAAAAATTAAATATATAAACACTATTCAGCAAAGTTCCAAATGCATTAGGATAAAATTGACAAAACCAAAGGAAAATAAGTTATTCAAAATTATAGTTTGAGATTTTAATATTCCTCTTTCAATAAGGAAGGAAAAACTGGCAGATCAACAAGGAAATGGAAAGCTACAATAGCAACGTAAACCAAGGAAACTGAACAGATATCTATAGAACACTCCATTCAGCAAAGCAGAGTACACATTTCTCAAGTGCACTGGGAACATTCTCCATGATAAACCATATGTGGAGCCCTAAAAATAGCCTCAATAAAAATAAAAAAGCATTGAAATAATATAAAATATATTCTCTGCCCTCTGCTAAGTCACTTGTGCGACCCCATGGACTGCAGCCACCCAGGTTCCTCCGTCCATGGTATTTTCTAGGCAAGAGTACTGGAGTGGGTTGCCATTGCCCTCTATAAAATTATAAATCATTATTAGGAGGAAACTTACAACTGTATGATAATTAAACAACCTATTCTTAAATGCTAGTGTATCAAATGGAAAATTACAATGGAAATTTGAAAATATTTAGAGATGAATTAAAATGAAGAGTTATAGTAAAATTACATGAAGTACTTAAAGCAATTCTCTGATTGAAATTTATAGCCCTAAATAATTGTATTAAGAATGAAGAAATGCCTACAATTGATATAATAAAACAGCACTTTAGATTCAGCTTGAGAGAAGACACAACTATATACATATAAGCAAAAAGACATATTCAATGATTACCAAAGAAAGGCAACGATGGAAGGTTATGAAAGACAGTTTGAGACATGTATGCAGATTAATGCTGTCTAACACATATCTTAAAAAAGGTCTAGGAAGCCATGGAGTGTGAAAGAAGGAATCCTTAAAGAATACCAGTTGAGATATGTCTGATGGAGGATGTCATTCCCCAAACTGAGATAACATGATCCCAAAACTGATGTATCCAACAGTCTTAGAACAGTTAATGACTTAGCAAACATTTCCCTAGTTGTTCAGTAGTAAAGAACCTGCCTGCCAAAGCAGGTGACATGAGTTTGTTCCCTGGATTGGAAAGATCCCCTGGAAAGGAAATGGCAACCCACTCCATTATTCTTGCCTGTGGAATCCCATTGACAGAGAAGCCTGGTTGGGTATAGTCCACAGGGTCTCAAAAGAGTCAGACACAACTTAGCAACTAAATAACAACAAAGATTTGTTGAATAAATTCAAATACATTCACGTAAAATTGTTGTTGTTGTTCAGTCGCTCAGTTGTGTCTGACTCTTTGTGACCCATGGACTGCAGCATGCCAGGCTTGTCCCTTGCCATCTCCTGGAGTTTGTTCAAACTCAAGTCCATTGAGTTGGTGATGCCATCCAACGATCTCATCCTCTGTTGTCCCTTTCTCCTCCCACCTTCAATCTATCCTAGCATCAGGGTCTTTTCTAATGAGTCGACTCTTCGCATCAGGTGGCCAAAGTATTGAAGTTTCAGCTTTAGCATCAGTCCTTCCAATGAATAGTCAGGATTGATTTCCTTTACAATTGACTGATTTGGTCTCTTTGCAGTTCAAGGGACTCTCAAGAGACTTCTCCAACATCACAGTTCAAAAGTATTCTTCAAAGCTCAGTCTTCTTTATGGTTCAACTCTCACATCTGTATATGACTATTGGAAAAACTGTAGCTTTGATAATATGGACCTTTGTCAGCAAAGATAAAATTATGAAGTATCAAGTGTAAAGAAAAGTTTTTAAAATCTAATGTTCATTTAGATTTCCTAAAAACATGGCAATTAAATGAGAACAGGATTTTCAATGAAAAAAATTGAAATTAGATCATTTCCTTGAAGAAAAGATGGAAGAAAATAATTCTCAGTGTAAAATTGTATACACAAATAACCATAAAACAAGTTGATGAAAAAGAAAAATGTTATAAATAAACAAAAGCATAGAGCCTAACATTAACAGACTTTCAGTGAAGTTATTGTATTTTTTTAAGTGATAGCATTGAGAAATAGACATATATCTTACTGTAATATCAGAAATAGGTAAAAATGGTGGTGAATCTAAACAAGTATTAACACTAAATAAATATTTGTTATAAAGATGGTTATAAAGATGGAATTAAAATACAGACACAATGCCATTTTAGAAGAAAGATGGCTCAGAAGGAATGAAATCCTAATTATATTTAATATAGCTCAGAAGGGGAATGGAGATCTAATTTTATGAAATTTGGTTAGTAAAATGTACATGTAATGTTTTTAACTTAGAATCTGAACATTTAAAATAGAATGTACAATTTCAAACTGATAAAGACTAAAAGAGATAAAAATAATAGATAATCAAAATAAGAAAAGGTCAACATTACAATGATATAACTATTGCATGAAATATAAGTTTTGTGCACATTGAAAAACGTAAGTTATGGGACATTTGAAAGGTCAAAGATATTTCAATAGCTCGATTACTTTAATTATGTATCATTGTTCAAAACCCAGGTATGGAACTAAATAAAAAAGGAGCTTAAATTTAGCAACAAATTATATATCAGGCATTAGTAAATAGATTTTTTGTTTGCTATAGACACTGAATACCTATGGCCATTGTTCAGCTACCTCTTTTTCAGTATTTCCTGAGGGCTAATTTTTCACCTCCACTTGAGTTGAAAAATATGCATTGATTTTGACATTTTCAAAAATGAATTGCAATTAGTATTTGATGACACACTGACCCCCTGCTAAGAATTCATTAGGCAGATGATACAGTGAAATTTAGATATAATTTTGTTCACATCGTTCCAATTTGACATATCCTATTTAAAACTATGACCCACTTAAAGATGACTGAAAAACGTCTAACAGAGCCTTTCAGCTTCCTTATTCACTCTCTAAAGAATTTAAGATGACACAGAAAATAATGTGTGACATTTTTCAATGGCCCTGAAAATTTCCATTGAAGATGACAAAGCTTAATCAAAAGAAATTCCTTTAATGAATGTGACTCTAAGGGAGATAATATTTTCTCAGAAGCTGGTGAGTGTTAACTTCTTCGTGATTTGGATGCTCTGATTTTAATAAATTGTTTTAGACCTCACAAATTTTATCAAATCTACTCTCAAGCAAAATATTTCATAATTAAGAAATAAAATACTGTGGCCCATATTATCTGCATAATAAACCACTGCTGCTGGGGTTGTATTCTAATGTACTAGATATTTGAAATTGAATATTTGCTCACAATATTTTATTTTTTTGCTATTAAGCAAAGCTGTAATATGGAGAAAATAATTAAATATTATGAAAACTCTTTTTATTTTTTAGTTTTCCCTAGGTAATCTGGTTGTCTTTTCATTTTTTTTTTTTTCACATTTAGTTGGAACTCTTTTGTTACTGCTTTATTAACTTTTAAAATTCTCCTGGATAGACACTGCTGGTAAGTGCAGCACAGTAACAATAGAAGGTTAAAAATAAATGAATCAAAAGGAGAAACAATATTGTTCTGGCTAATTTCCATTTACAGAGAAGAAGAATGACTAGTTCCAAATCTCCTAATAGTTCCATATAGGTCCTAGCATAATATTTTGGTTTGCTTGTTCATCAAATCTGCCTAGAGACCAAAAGACATTTTCATGCTCTTTTGTTCCATGAGTTCATGTTTCAAAAGATAATTCATGAACCCAGTGTTATGATTGTTATTTTAGTGTCTTGTTCCCAGAATCTATGTTTTTGAAGTACATGTTATGTGGGTTATATTCATAGTCATATAATATAATCCTCACCAAAAGCAGGGACTATAATATAACATAGCATATGCTGTGTGTGCTCAGTCATGTTTACTCAGTGTTCGACTCTGTGACCCCGTGGACTGTAGCTCACCAGGCTCCTCTGCCCATGGGGATTCTCCAGGCAAGAATACTGGAGTGGGTTGCCATGCCTTCCTTCAGGGAATCTTCCCAACTGAGGGATCAAATACATTTCTCCCACATTGCAGGTAGATTCTCTAACATCTGAGCCACCAGCAAAGCCCATGAGTACTGAGGTGGGTAGTCTATCCAGTCTCCAGGGCATCTTCTCAACTAAAGAATCAAACCAGGATCTTCTGCATTGCACGTGGATTCTTTATCAGCTGAGTTACCAAAGTAACTCATATGATAAGCCCCATATCATAGCGTAGCATAGGCACATTTTATTAGGAAAGAATGTGACCTACTATAAATTGATTTAACATGGCTTCCAGGAAAAGGGGTTTCTCTCATATAATAATAGAAGTCCAGAAAAAGACAGCGTATAACTGGTGTAGGATCTCCATGATAAAAGCACATAACCAGGTTTTCTCTCTCTTTTCCTTGTTTAATTGTTATCATGTGATTTTTATCCTCATTCCTGCTGCCTTCTAGTTACCATAAGTCTGCAGTAACACTGAGTATCATGTCTAAGATTAAGAAATACAAGGATCATAGGGGGAAGATATTGTGGTTATCTACTGCTGCATAATGAATAAACAAACTAATGGCTGAAAAGTTGATTATTAATTGTTATATTTTCATTATTATTAAAAAAAAGAATGGTTTATTTCACAGATCCTACAACCTGTGCTACGCTCACCTGAAAGAATCCACTAGTCTTGAAAGCTGGAGCATTAGCTGGAGTCTCACTGAATGATCTTTCTCTCATTTTCCTCTCTCAATCCTTTGCCCCAACCATTGTATCTCTCCTACCTGCTAAATGCTTATGTGGTCATATTTTCCAAGAGCCCAAATCCAGTAATCTCTGGGCCTTCTAAGAGATTTGGCTTGATATTATTTTTGCCACCTTCCATTCCTATAAGTAACACTCAGGCCCATCCCAGTTTCAGAAGGAGACAATACAAGAATCTGATACTGAGAGCATAGTTTATCATTATTAACAGATAATTGTGGTACATCATTTGTCTCTGAAGGATTCACATTTCTCCCCCACATTAAAATATACTCACTTTCTCTACTCCCCACCCCAGAACAGCAGATGTCTCTTTGTAAAACAGAGTCAGGATGTCAGGTTTGAGATTTGGAATATGAGTTCCAGTTGCATATAAGGATCTTCAGCTGTCAGAACACTTTATCTGAATCCTTTAATCTAGGTAGACAAGTTAACTTACACACATACATCCAGTATGCAATGTTGAGATTAAGACAGGAAAGCAAAAACAGACAATTTTTACAAAGAGAGATTGTAAAAAGCACAGAGCATGAAATGGTACCTTGTAATTCTGAAATCTAATCAGGTACATGGCAAGTCATGCCAAATGTTGCCAAGCATGACTTACCAAGATGTGGCATGACTTATATGCAGAGTACATCATGCAAAATGGTGAATTACAAGCTGGATGAATTACAAGCTGGAATCAAAATTGCTGTCAGAAATATCAACAACCTCAGACATGCAGATGATAGCACCCTAGTGGGAGAAAGTGAAGAGGAACTAAAGCACCACTTGATGAAGCTGAAAGAGGACAGTGAAAAAGCTGGCTTAAAATTAAATATTCAAAAAGTTGAGATCATGGCAATCTGGTCCCATCACTTTATGGCAAATAGATGGGGAATCAATGGAAACAGTAACAAACTTTAATTTGGGGGGCTCCAAAATCAATGTGGACAGTAACTGCACACTGAAATTAAAAAATGCTTGCTCCTTGGAAGAAAAGCNGCCCATCAGTCCCAAGCCTTCTGCATCGAACCTAGACCGGCAATCCATTTCCCTTATGATATCATACATGTTACAATGCCATATTCCCAAATCCTCCCACCCTCTCCCTAACACAGCTGTATCTTAAGAGGTGAAAATCAGATTGTCTCAATTTATAATATATCATAAGTGAGACAGGAGGGTTCTTCCAAAAACAGAGCAGTTTATTTCTATTGGAATATACCTGTCTAAGTGAAAGCATTATGAAGTATGAATAGATACATCTAGTAAGCTCTCATGACAGGATTTTCTTTTTGCATGTATACTGAACATATCTCTTCTGAGTGCCATTGAAGCCTAAAATTTCCATATACACATTAATTATATTTAGCATTGACCCCTGTTAAAGTGTTAAAATATCAGTTTAACATATGATCATTATTTAAAGGAGTTTGGGCTTTCAAAATATGTAAAAACAATGAAACTATTTATAATAAAACAAATTAGATTTTGTGCAAAACCTAACAGTAAAGGCAAGAATTAATGTAATGCTTTCTCTGCATTATGTAGCAGGAATAGTTTTGCGGCAATAATTAACCTGAAACTGTCAGGTTCTGTGGACTTGGTATGAATTAGAGGTGGTAACTAGGCTATTCCTAATTTTAACTTATCTTCAATATGATACCATAGGACATATTTCACAAAGTTTTAGTTGTATTTATGTGTGCTTGTTAAGGAGAGCAGCAACAATAATTTTAAAGATTTTTAAGAAACAAATTTAACAGTTAAATATTTTTAAAGCAAGCACAGAGTCTTATGCATGTTTACATTTTGATTGAGAAGTGGATAGTAATTTTCCTTCTGCCCTTTAAGCTCATTTACTTCTCTAATTTAAGTACAATATTCACTGTTCAAATTATCATGATTTATAGAGCAGATTCTTCCCATATTCTAGCAGGATACTTTATTATTTAATTACAAGATTTTTCCTAATTACTCTAAAAGTCAGTTATATTTGTAATAAACTCTATATTCTTCAAATAACTTAAATCAAATACTAACATAATACAGAAAGGACAACTAAGTAAAATAAAACATTTTTATCAATTTAGGACTGCACAATTTCTCTGAAGTTTTCAGGAAGAAGTCTTAGCCATGTTTTATTTGCTAGCTAACTTTTGCTGAATAAAGTTTATTTCCATGCCAATTATATTTGATTTTTAAAAAGGATGA
The DNA here is from genome assembly GCA_006410615.1 of Neotragus moschatus. Taxonomy (NCBI): domain Eukaryota; kingdom Metazoa; phylum Chordata; class Mammalia; order Artiodactyla; family Bovidae; genus Neotragus; species Neotragus moschatus. The sequence goes on along the minus strand of SJYA01002514.1, from coordinate 25,187 downwards.
CATTATATAGACAAAATGTAAATATAAATATGTATATTTATAAATATAAATATTTTGTCCCATGAATATAATGTAGCTACTGTCATCTGATGTAAAGAACAAAGATTTGATGGAAACAAATTCTGCAGTGGCACCCCACTCCAGTACTCCTGCCTGGAAACTCCCATGGTCAGAGGAGCCTGATAGGCTGCAGTCCATGGGGTCGCTAAGGGTTGGGCATGACTGAGCGACTTTCACTTTCACTTTTCACTCTCATGCATTGAAGAAGGAAATGGCAACCCACTCCAATGTTCTTGTCTGGAGAATCCCATGGACGGAGGAGCGTGGTAGGCTGCAGTCCGTGGGGTCGCTAGGAGTCTGACTTGACTGAGCGACTTCACTTCCACTTTTCACTTTCAAGCATTGGAGAAGGAAATGGCAACCCACTCCAATATTCTTGCCTGGAGGATCCCAGGGACAGGAGAGCCTAGTGGGCTGCTGTCTATGGGGTCGCACAGAGTCGGACACGACTGAAGCTACTTAGCAGCAGCAGCACCCTACAATAAAGCAATTTCAGTGGTACCTAAACAAGGAAATTAAACAAATACATTTTTCAAAACCTTAAGATTTTGCTTCACATGCATTCTTTAGTCCTAAATTCTAGGCTTATTTATTGCATTGACTATAAAGATAGAAAAAAATAATCATCAATTTGAGAGAAAATTTCTCTGAACCCCCAAAAGCTCAATACTGATGTGCCTCACCTATAAACTAATCTATTTCTAAACAAACTATAACTTTGAATTCATAATTCCTGTGGCATGAGACTTTCTCATTACATTTACTTTATTATGGAAATTAGCCTGTCTCATATGCACAGGAAATAACACAGGATTAATTCTAGGACATGGAGAAGTTCAACATGATCAAGGATACAACACAGATGTGCAACTAAATTTATTAGGGAAACTTCCAGTGAGAAAAGAGAGTTCAAGTTCAGAAGAGCAGGTGACTACCATGAAAAGTTGAATGTTAGCACTTCAAAATTCACCTAGGAAAAATATGCATTCCTCTGTGCTCATGTAAGATGCAAGAGAGGAAAATTGCAAATTGAGCCTTGATTTTACAGTCACAATACAAGGATGAATAAACAACACACAGAAAATCAAAGTTGAATGAATAAAGTATGACAGATTAAGAACAAGAATCAAGTTCAATGTATATATGATTGTATTTCTAAAAATACTTTTATTCAGGGATAAAATGTAAAGTAAGAAAGTACTTTACAAATAAGAAAATACTCAGAGAGATAAAATGGGACATGGAATCATGAGGTAAGAGAGGGCAGTAGAAAATAGGCAGGTATATTTTCTACAAGTAAAAAGGCTTGCTGAAATTAACAATATAAAATGTATATACAATTTTTAAGAAGCCAATAGAAATATTTTTGCCATTGAGAATATTAACCATTCTCATGCAGGAAAAAGCCATGCATTTGTCTTACATTAAAATAAAACAAAGTAAATTTTAGATATATCGTTATATAGATACATGATCATAATTTATGAATAAATATATTTGGAAAAAATTTAGATTTGCTGAAAACATGCAAAGAAAATACAAAGAGTTTCCATACACCCTTCATTTAATATTCCTAATATTATATAATCATGGTAGATTTTTCAAAAGCAATAAATTAACACTGGTACAGTATTCGTAAGTAAGTAAGAGACATTTGACTTTCTGCAGTTTTTCCACTAAGTTTTTTTCTTTCTAGGATTCTATTCAGGATGCCACCAGTTTATTCAGTCATCATGCCTTCTTGGTATCCTGTGATCTGTGACAGTCTTCTTTTGCTTTTCATGTTCTCAACTGGTTTAGAATATCTCTTAATTTGAGTCTTTCTGATTTCCTCATGGGTGCACTGAGTTTATAGTCTTTTGTGAAGAATACCACAGTAGCCAAGTTTCCCTCTTATCAAAATATATTGGCAATTAATTGTATCAATATGATTTTCACTATGAAAATCAACCTTGATCAGTGATATCAACCTTGATCAGTTCAGTAAACTTGGAATATAAAAATATGCAGCAAATATTTAACTAACAGTTAAACATTTAAGAACTTTCTATATGAACTAATTCAGATATGAATTTTTAAAATATATATCTTTATAAATTATATCATTATAAGTTCATATGCATACATGTAAATATATAATTGCATGTTTTATTCATCTATGCATGTATATTATTTAAAACTAGATTTGGCTACCTCAGTTTTTAAAATTATGTTTCAAGTGATTGTGATTGTGAAAGTTGCTCAGTCATGTCCGACTCTTTGTGACCCCATGAACTATATAGTCCATGGAATTCTCCAGGCCAGAATACTAGATTAGGTAGCCTTTCCCTACTGCAGCGGATGTTCCCAACCCAGAGATAGAACCCAGGTCTACCACATTGCAGTCAGATTCTTTACCAGCTGAGCCACAATTTTTGAAGTGCAAAAGCCATTAAATAGAAAATTATAGTCTATAAATATATGTAACAAAATAATATTAATAGAAAAATTATTAATGTTCTTAGCATCTGAAGAATGTAAGCAAACAAAAGTCTTCAATAGCAAGTGGGTGAACAAAAATAGAACAACCGACAACATATTGTAGCAACAGAAAATAAACTGAAGAGATTATTATTATTATTTTCTAAAGTTCTACCCCACATATTAAATGAAAAAATACCCAGCCAGTGTAAAACATATAGTTTTAATACAAAACTAGAGCCTATAAAAATCAGTTATTTGCCACTGTTATAGTAGAAATAAAAATTGAATGCTCAGATTATGGTGGGAGATTAAATAGTTGCAGTTATTTTTTTTCCTAAGAGCAATTTGTATTTCTTTATAAATATGCATGTCTATTAAAATTTTCAATTGTATTTAATTTTTTTTTCCTTAGAGTACATTGGACCATAAACAAAATTACTTTAAGAATGATCACCATGGTGACATCTAAACAGTAAGTTGAAAACACCCTAAATGCTTAACAGGGACAATAAAAATCTACTATAAAAATTAATTCAATGCTATGTTTTCATTAACTAGTTCAATTAAAGAACACTGGCATAGAAAAAGAATAAAATTGCTAAGTAGAAATGAAATTCATGTTATTTAATAATGTTTGTAATGCCATAGCAATATTGTTATAAAGGAAAACAAACAAGAACCATATGTATGAAGTCTAGAAATTTATACACCCAAATGCAGGTATTATTTAATAGTAAAATCAGACTAGTAAATATGTTATTATTTTTCTCATTATTTTAAATATAAGTGCATGTATATTTTACTTCTGTGATGAGAAGAAATTAGCTAACATGAGGTACAATGGGAGAAAGAAATGGCAACCCACTCCAGTGTTCTTGCCTGGAGAATCCCAGGGACGGGGGAGCCTGGTGGGAGGCTGTCTACGGGGTTGCACAGAATCATACGGGGTTGCACAGAATCAGACATAACTGAAGCAACTTAGCAGCAGCAGAGGTACAATGAGACATGATGTTTCTCATGATAATGACATATGTAAAAAGTAGTTTTTTCTTGTCTTTGAATGAAGATTGAGATTTCATTGTATATTGCTGATGTATGGATATACAGTACCACACAGGTTTTTTCGAACCTCAGTTTTACTCAGTATAGAGCAAGACCTTTACATTTATTTCACTCTGAAGAATCTGTTTTGAAACAGACTTTTATTGGTTGCATTTATATCTGATGTATAATATATTAATGAAAATTGGACATTCACTAATATGCTGACATAGCAAACAGGTGAAATTCACTTTGTATATCATGTTTGGATTACATTTTTGTTTCTTTTGCTTGCAAGACAATAACTCAGCTTGAAATACCATTGAGTCTGAAGATCTACTAGGAAAGCAGGGAGACAAACATATTAATAGAGGCCTAGAATGGATTGAAAGATGATCTATAACAGGAAAGGAGGCTCCCAGATCTGCAACATTGACTGAGGTTGTTGAAATTTATAGGGACCATTTAGTGATGCTTTATGAATTCTAAAAAAAAGGGTGCAGTGGAGCATCGAGCATTGTAAAACTTATCAGTAAAAGGCCACTTAGTAGGTAAGGCGCTCCCTTGGTCTGGTCAGGAAAGAACTGCATGACTTGACAAATGTAAATTAGACCAAGTGTTCAGGTCCATTCAGTTCAGTTCAGTCCCTCAGTCATGTCCGATTCTTTGCAACTCCATGGACTGCAGCACCCCAAGCCTCCCTGTCCATCACCAGTTCTCGGGGTTTACTCAAACTCATGGGCATTCAGTTGGTGAAGGCATCCAACCATCTGATCCTGTCTTCCCCTTCTCCTGCAATCTTCAATCTTTCCCAGCATCAGAGTCTTTTCAGATGAGTCAGCCCTTCACATTAGGTGGTGAAAGTATTGGAGTTTCAGCTTCAGCATCAGTCCTTCCAATGAATATTCAGGATGGGTTTCATTTAGAATAGACTGGTTGGATCTTCTGTAGTCCAAGGGACTCTCAAGAATCTTCTCCAACACCACAGTTCAAAAGCATCAATTCTTCAGTGCTCAGCTTTCTTTATAATCCAACTCTCACATCCATACGTGACTACTGGAAAAACAATAGCTTTGACTATGCAGACTTATGATGGCAAAGTAATGTCTCTGCTTTTTAATATGCTGTCTAGGTTGTTCATAACTTTTCTTCCAAGGAGAAAGAGTCTTTTAATTTCGTGGCTGTAGTGATTTTGGAGTGATCTGCAAAACTGATTTTGCAGATGTGATCTGCAGTAATTTTGGAGCCCCCCAAAATAGTCTGTAACTGTTTCCACTGTTTCCCTGTCTATTTGCTGTGAAGTGATGGGACCAGATGCCATGAACTTAGTTTTCTGAATGTTGAGTTTTAAGCCAACTTTTCCACTCTCCTCTTTCACTTTCATCAAGAGTCTCTTTAGTTCTTCTTTACTTTCTGCCATAAGGGTGGTGTCATCTGTATATCTGAGGTTATTGTATTTCTTCAGGCAGTCTTGATTTCAGTTTGTACTTCATCCAGCCCAGTGTTCTCGTGATGTACTCTGCATATAAGTTACAGAAACAGGGTAACAATATACAGCCTTGATGTACTCCTTTCCCTATTTGGAACCAGACTGTTTTTCCATGTCCAGTTCTAACTGTTCCTTCCTGACCTGCATACAGATTGCTCAAGAGACAGGTCAGGTGGTCTGGTAGTCCCATCTCTTTAAGAATTTTCCACAATTTGTTGTGATCCACACAGTCAAAGGCTTTGGCACAGTCAATAAAGCAGAAGTACATGTTTTACTGAAACTCTCTTGCTTTTTTGATGATCCAACGGATGTTGGCAATTTGATCTCTAGTTCTTCTGCTTTTTCCATGTCCAGCTTGAACATCTGTAAGTTCACGGTTTACATACTATTGAAGCCTGGCTTGGAGAATTTTGAGCATTACCTTGCTACCATGTGAGATGAGGGCAATTATGTGGTAGTCTGAGCATTCTTTAACTTTGCCTTTCTTTGGGATTGGATTGAAAACTGACCTTTTCCAGTCCCGTGGTCACTGCTGAGTTTTCCAAATTTGCTGGCATAATGAGTGCAGCATTTTCACAGCATTATCTTTTAGGATTTGAAATAGCTTAACTTGAATTCCATATCCTTCACCAGCTTTGTTGGTTGTGATGATTCCTAAGGCATCACATCACTTGACTTTGCATTCCAGGTTGTCTGGCTCTATGTAAGTGATCACACTGTTGTGATTATCTGGGTCCTGAAGATCTATTTTGTATAGTTCTGTGTATTCTTGCCATTTCTTCTTAATATCTTCTGCTTCTGTTAGGTCCATACCGTTTCTGTTCTTTATTGTGCCCATCTTTGCATGAAATGTTCCCTTGGTATTATTTAATTTTCTTGACGAGATCTCTGATCTTTCCCATTCTCTTGTTTTGCTCTGTTTCTTTGCATTGATTATTAAGGAAATCTTTCTTATATCTCCTTGCTATTCTTTGGGACTCCGCATTCAGCTGGGTATATCTTTTTCTCCTTTGCCTTTTGCTNTTGTGCCCATCTTTGCATGAAATGTTCCCTTGGTATTATTTAATTTTCTTGACGAGATCTCTGATCTTTCCCATTCTCTTGTTTTGCTCTGTTTCTTTGCATTGATTATTAAGGAAATCTTTCTTATATCTCCTTGCTATTCTTTGGGACTCCGCATTCAGCTGGGTATATCTTTTTCTCCTTTGCCTTTTGCTTCTCTTTTCACAGCTATTTGTAATGCCACCTCAGACAACCATTTTGACTTTTTGTATTTCTTTTTCTTGTGGATGATCTTGATCCCTGCCTCCTGTACAATGTCATGAACCTCAGTCTATAGTTCTTCAGGCACTCTATCAGATCTAATCCCTTGAATCCATTTTTCACTTCCACTGTATAATTGTAAGGGGATTTAGGTCAAACCTGAATGGTCTCGTGGTTTTCCCTACTTTCTTTAATTGAAGTTTGAATTTGGCAATAAAGAGTTCATGATCTGAGCCACAATCAGCTCCGGGTCTTGTTTTTATTGACTGTATAGAACTTTTCCATCTTTGACTGCAAATATATAATGAGTCTGATTATGTATTGACCATCTGGTGATATCCATGTGTAGAGTTTCATTTGTATTGCTGAAAGAGTATGTTTGCTATGACCAGTGAGTTCTCTTTGCAAAACTCTATTAGCCTTCACCCTTCTTCATTCTGTACTCAAAGGCCAAATCTACTTGACCAATTGTTACTTGTTACATGAAATCTGCCTCCATATAATGTAAAGAGGGGGAAAAACGTCTGATTCTGTTTAGGTTGTAAAGGGTAGTAATAAAAACAATAGAGGCACACACCATGTGCGCCGACCCCTCAGCGAGGCCTGGAGGCCCACAGTTTGGCCAGCCATGTTCCTCTCCGCGGTGCTTCGGGCCCGCGTGCCTGGCCTCGCTGCCCACTGGGGAAAACATNAATAATACAACAAATACAAAAACCAATCCTAAGTGTGAAATTGTCAAGTGAAGCAGTATTGTTCATTTCCATTAAACATACTATAAATTATAATAAGTAAAAATGATGTACTCATAAAATGAGACATTATGCTTTTAAAATAATTTTATACAATAAAATTCACTGTCATCTTAAAAGAAACAGAAGGTCTGAAATCAGTTTCTATAGTAGGAACTAATTTTACTATCAGATGCTTCAAATAAAGATTGATAATTTAATGATAGAAGGTAAAGTACATTTATAAAGATTTCATGAAATTACAAGCATTAAAATATATATAATTATATCTTTTCTTAAATGAAGACAGAAATAATCCTCCTTAGAATTTGGAGAGTTTATAAATAATAGGAAAAAATAAATGGTTACAGATCCAGGAAGATGGATAGACAAGCCAAACAATGCCAAAAAGAGAAAGGAAATCACATCCCAGTGACGGAGTGAAAACTATTGTGGAAGTCAGAGCCATTCAGAAGAGCTTTGAGGTGCTGACAACAATCTTACAAAGCACTTGGGCTCCTTGTACAGCTCAGGGTGGTTAACTGTAGAACTGCATTATGTTGACCTGTCAGTCAGCTCTGCTCTGCCTCCAACAAAACCCTCATACAAAAGCAAGATCCTCACCTCTCTACAAATATCAAGAATCAGACCTTCTTAAATGTAATAAACAAATACAAAAAGAATCAGAAAATGCACCACTATTAAACAGAGGGAATAAATCTCAATAACCAGAAAAATAAAAGTGAGTAAACAATTAATGTAATAAATTAGCAAGTTATTTACAGTAAAAACCTTTTGAAGAAATATTAGCTTTATAAAAAGTCTTCTAGAGGTCTTGGAATTTAAAAACTTCATGACTTCATTAAGAAAATTAGTAGATATGCTGAACAGTAAAGTTGGTACAGCTTGATAAGGAGAAGGAGCTAAATACTGAACACGGGGAGTTTTCTTTAAAGCTTAATAAAGTGTAAAGATTTTTTTTAAATGAGAAAATAGAAAACTATAGAAATTCTTCCTTTTATGCAAGAAAAATTCCAGAATGAAAAAAGAAATAAAAAGAAGGGAGCAGTATTTTTTTTTTGTTTTAGTCTTTTGTTTTTATTTTTAATTAAAATTTATTTATTTTAATTGGAGGCTAATTACTTTAAATACTGTATTGGAGCAGTATTTTTAAGTCAGTCTACGAATGTTTACAATCTGTTCACAGTTTTTTAATGTGTTTGGCAATTTATACTTCCTTTAATTACATTTTCTGGTGTTGCCAGGAAGCTTTTGCAAGTGTGGTGTTTTCTGTTTTTTGATTTTTCACATCAGAGTTACATCATGAGAAAACTTAAGTGATAAACATCTAATTTTGATTAGCATTTGTTTTTAATGTTATCATGTAGATATGATTAATATCTATGATTTGTACATAAATAAATTCACATGTATGAGAATGCATCATAACATTTCTTTGTCTGGTAGTATGACCATTTTAAATTTAAAGTACAATCTCCATAAAAACTAAAATGTTAGATGATATTAAGAACATAAAAATAATAATAATTTTATTGCTAATCAGCAAAATTGAAACTATGATTTCACCTCTGAAAACTAATAAATATTAGTGTTTATTAAGACTCAATTATGGCCTGACACTTATCATTAAGTAACTTTACTGCTCTTATTATAAAATTCATTTAACTAAGTACTGAGGTAAAGAGACTCCATACCTCCACCAAAGGAACAGATATGATTGTATGATATTTGCATCATGTAGATTGACATATGTTTCATATACGTTAATGAGCTTACAATTTCCAGTTGAGATTCAGAATACTTTTTTCTATACCAGCCTACTTATCAACCTCAACTATGTATCTAGAATGTCTTAGCTTCAGAGTACCCTACAAGATCTGCAGAGGCTTTGTAAGGACTAAAGACAGCCCAAATACTCCATCTCCCACTAGTAGTTTTTTCCCTTCTAGACAAGTATTAATCACAAAAGCACTTGCCCATTGATCTAACACATTTCTTGGCCATCAATTTCTGTCTGAGAATGGGCTACCCAAGGACATAAACCTGCAAAAACATTTCAAAATGAACAAAAACATGTACAAACATATAGAGAAAATATAAGCAAAGTATTACATTTGCTTTATGTAATAATTTAAACAAATTATTTAAGGGAAGAGGAGAAGGTGCAGAGAGGATGAGATGATTGGATAGCATCACTGACTCAGTTAGTCAGTTCAGTAGCTGAGCCCTATCTGACTCTTTGCAACCACATGGACTGCAGCATACCAGACTTCCCTGTCCATCTACAACTCCTGAAGCTTGCTCAAACTCGTGTCTGTTGAGTTGGTGATGCCATCCAACCATNCTAGTTCAGTTCAGTTCACTCGCTCAGTCATGTCCAACTCTTTGTGACCCCATGGACTGCAGCACACCAGGCCTCCCTGTCCATCACCAACTCCCAGAGCTTACTCAAACTCGTGTCTGTTGAGTTGGTGATGCCATCCAACCATCTCATCCTCTGTCATCCCCGTCACCTCCTGCCTTCAATCTTTCCCAGCATCAGTGTCTTTTCCAATCAGTCAGTTCTTCACATCAGGTGGCCAAAGTATTGGAGTTTCAACTTCAACATCAGCCCTTCCAATGAATAGTCAGGACTGATTTCCTTTGGATTGACCAGATTGATCTGCTGGCAGTCCATGGGACTTTCAAGAGTCTTCTCCAATACCACAGTTCAAAATTATCAATTTGTCTTTGCTCAATTTCTTTATGATCCAATTCTCACATCCATACATGACCACTGGAAAAAGCATACCCTTGACTAGACAGACCTTTGTTAGCAAAGTAATGTCTCTGCTTTTTAATATGCTGTCTAGGTTGGTCATAATTTTTCTTCCAAGGAGCAAGCATCTTTTAATTTCATGGCTGCAGTCACCATTTGCAATGATTTTGGAGACCACCTCCCCCCCCAAAAAAGAGTAAAGTCTTTCACTGTTTCCAATGTTTCCCCATCTATTTGCAATGAAGTGATGGGGATGGATGCAGTGATCTTAGTTTTATAAATGGTATGCTTTAGGACAGCTTTTTCACTCTCCTCTTTCACTTTCATCAAACGACTCTTCAGTTCATCTTCACTTTCTGCCATAACGGTAGTGTCATCTGCATATTTGAGATTATTTATATTTTTCCAGGCAGTCTTGATATCAACCTGTGCTTCATCCACACCAGCATTTTGCATGATGTACTCTGCATATAAGGTAAATAAGCAGGGAGACAATACACAGCCTTGACATACTCCTTTCCCAGTTTGGAATCAGTCCACTGGTCTATGTCTGGTTCTCACTGTTGCTTCTTGACCTGCACACAGATTTCTTAGGAGGCAGGTCAGGTGGACTGGTATTTCCATCTCATTAAGAATTTGCCAAAATTTGTTGTGATCCAAACAGTCAAAGGCTTTGGTGTAATCAATAAAGAAGAAATAGATGTTCTCCTGGAACTCTCTTACTTTTTCTATGATCCTAAGGATGCTGGCAATTTAATCTCTACTCCTCTGCCCTTTATAAAACCAGCTTGAACATCTGAAGTTCTTGATTCACATACTGTTTAAGCCTCATTTGGAGAATTTTGAACATCACTTTGCTAGTGTGTGAGATTAATGCAGTTGTGCAGTTTGAATATTCTTTGGCATTATCTTTCTTTGGGATGGGAATGAAAACTGCCCTTTTCTAGTCCTGTTGCCACTGCTGAGTTTTCCTAATTTGCTGGCTTATTGAGTGCAGCACTTTAACAGCATCATTTATTAAAATTTGAAATAGCTTTTAAGATTTGTAATTTATTGCCAAATTCAAACTTAAATTGAAGAAACTAGGGAAAAACCACTGGACCATTCAGGTATGACCTAAATTAAATTCCTTATGACTATACAGTGGAAGTGAGAAATAGATTTAAGGGATTAGATCTCATAGAGTGCCTGAAGACGGGGGTTCATGACATTGTACAGGAGGCAGTTATCAAGACCATTCCCAAGAAAAAGATAAAATAGTTGTCTGAGGAGGCCTTACAAAAAGCTATGAAAAGAAATGAAGTGAAAGGCAAAGGAGAGCAAGAAAGATATAATCATTTGGATTCAGTGTTCCAAAGAATAGCAAGGAGATATAAGAAAGCCTTCCTCAGTGATCAATGCAAAGAAATAGAGGAAAGCAATAGAATGGGAAAGACTAGAGATCTCTTCAAGAAAATTAGAGATACAAGGGAAGTTCTCATGCAAAAATGCGCACAATAAAGAACAGAAATGGTATAGCTCTAACAGAAGCAGAAGATATTAAGAAGTGGTGGCAAGAATACACAGGAGAACCATACAAAAATGGTCTTCATGACACAGATAATCACGATGGTGTGATCACTCATCTAGATCCAGACGTTCTGGAATGAGAGGTCAAGTAGGCCTTAGGAAGCATCACTACAAATAAAGCCAGTGGAAGTGACTGAATTCCAGTTGAGCTATTTCAAGTTATAAAAGACGATGCCATGAAAGTGCTGCACTCAATATGCCAGCAAATTTGGAAAACTCAGCAGTGGCCACAGGACTGGAAAAGGTCAGTTTTCATTCCCATCCCAAAGAAAGATAATGCCAAAGAATGCTCAAACTACCACACAATTGCACTTGTCTCATAGGCTAGCAAATTAATGCTCAAAATTCTCCAAGCCAGGTTTCAACAATACATGAACTGTGAAATTCCAGCTACTCAAAGTTGTTTTACAAAAGTCAGAAGAACCAGAGATCAAATTGCCAACATCCATTGGATCATGGAAAAAGCAAGAGAGCTCCAGAAAAACATTTATTTCTGCTTTATTGACTATACCAAAGCTTTGACTGTGTGAATCACAGCAAGCTGTGGAAAATTCTGGAAGAGGTGGGCATACCAGACCACCTGACCTACCTCTGGAGAAACTTATATGCAGGTCAGGAAGCAACAGTTAGAACTGGACATGAAACAAGAGACTGGTTCCAAATTGGGAAAGAATTACATCAAGGCTGTATATTGTCATCCAGCTTATTTAACTTGTATGCAGAGTACATCATAAGAAATGCTGGAATGGATGAAGCACAAACTGGAATCAAGATTGCCGGGAGAAATATCAATAATCTCAGATATGCAGATGACACCACCCTTATGGCAGAAAGTGAAGAGGAACTAAAGAGCCTCTTGATGAAAGTGAAAGAGGAGAATATAAAGTTGGCTTAAAACTCAATATTCAGAAAACTAAGATCATGACATCTGGTCCCATGAGTTCATGGCAAATAATAGGGAAACATTGGAAACATTGACAGACTTTATTTTGAGGGGCTCCAAAATCACTGCAAATGGTGATTGCACCCATTTAATTAAAAAAGACTCTTGTTCCTTGGAAGAAAAGTTATGACCAACTTAGAGAGCTTATTAAAAAGCAGAGACATTACCGTGCCAACAAAGGTCTATCTAATCGTAGCTATTGTTTTTCCAGTAGTCATGTATGGATATGTGAGTTGGACTTTAAAGAAAGCTGAGCATCAAAGAATTGACAGTTTCAAGTTGTGGTGTTGGAGAAACTCTTGAGAGTCCCTTGGACTGCAAGGAGATCCAACCAGTCCATTCTGAAGGAGATCAGCCCTGGGATTTCTTTGGAAGGAATGATGCTGAGGCTGAAACTCCAGTACTTTGGCCACCTCATGCGAAGAGTTGACTTATTGGAAAAGACTCAGATGCTGGGAGGGATTGGGGGCAGGAGGAGAAGGGGATGACAGAGGATGAGATGGCTGGACGGCAAGACTGACTCCATGGATGTGAGTCTGAATGAACTCCGGGAGTTGGTGATGGACAGGGAGGCCTGGCATGCTGTGATTCATGGGGTAGCAAAGAATCGGACATGACTGAGCGACTGAACTGAACTGAACTGATGTGAATAGCTGACTTGTTTGAAAAGACCCTGATTCTAGGAAAGATGAAGGCAAGAGGAGAAGGGGACCAGAGGATGAGGTGGCTGAATGGCATCACCACTCAATGGACATGAGTTTGAGTAAACTCCCATAGTTGGTGATGCACAGGGCAGCCTGGCCCACTGCATTTCTTGGAGTTGCCAAGAGTCAGACATGTCTGAGTGACTGAACTGAGTTGACCTGACCAAGTGGCATTCCATCACCTCTGCTAGCTTTGTTCTTAGTGATTCTTTCTAAGCCCCACTTTACTTTGCTCTCCAGGATGTCTAGTTATAGGTGAGTGAGCAAACCATCATGGTCATCTGGATCATCATGTGAGTCATATCTTTTTGTATAGTTCTTTTGTGTATTCTTGTCACCTCTTCTAATTTTTTCTGCTTTTGTTGGGTCCATACCATTTCTGTCCTTTATTGTACCTGTCTTTGCATGGTATACTCCCTTGATATCTCTAATTTTCTTGAAATGCTCTCTAGTCTTTCTCATTTTTTTCCCCTCTATTTATTTGCATTGATCACTTTGGAATGCTTTCTTATCTCTCCTTGCTATTTTTTGGAACTCTGCATTTAGATGGATATATCTTTCCTTATCTCCTCTGACTCAATGTACATAAGTTTGAGCAAACTCTAGGAGACAGTGAAGAACAGGAAAGCCTGGCATACTACAGTTCATGGGGAAACAAGGAGTTGGACATGATGTAGTGACTGAACAACAGTCACAGTAAAATACATATAAAAATTAAAATTCACATACCTTTATGAGGTTGAGGTTAATTATATAACAAAGCATTGTAGGGAATTTGAAATATTTCAGTTGCTCACAGAATATTGAGATAATTTGATAAATAGTATAGATTTATTTATACCTGCATTATTATAAGCACATTAATTAATATACAAGTTACCCTGGATATATTACAGTGTCTACTAGGTTATAGTCTATAGGAATATGAATAGAATTTGTATCCTACTCTTGTGTGAAAGTTGTATAAATCTTAATTATGTTGAAATAGTTCATATTGATTTTCAGTTCTGCTATATCATTCTACTTTTATGTATATTCTTTTTATTAATTTTTGAAAATTTGATATACATGTACATATAAAAATCTTTACTTAAAAGTAATTGTAATATATAATAAAACTATATATATGTTTGTTCTGTATTTTTCAAATCTCCTGTAAATGTGTTACTGAACTTTCACAATTTAAAAAATAAAAAAATAAAAACAGTAAGAGAAAAACAAAAACAATAAAAGTAAAGAGACATCATAATTTTATGAAAGGTGGGGCTGAGAATATGAGTGAATTTCTCCTTAGATAAGAATTGTTCAGGAACTGGATTAAATGAATTCTGAACACTGGGCACTGCAGGTGAGAATCTGAGAAGAACAAGAACAGAATATGGAAAATGCTTGGTCTCTCTACTATGCACTTATTTTAATGAAGCAAATCTAGAGAATTATTAAGATAATTATTTCTTGATAAGTGCTGTATTTAAATTATCTCACTGAAGATCATTTCCTTAAGTTTTTAGCAGTTATTTATCTATAAAGCTTTGCTTTCCCTGAGATAATGCAAAAACAGAGAGTAAAACGCCCCACAAATGCATATGATAATTTAATTGGCTTTCTATCATCAGACTGTAGAGCTCTGATTATTTTGTTCAGTTCAGTTCAGTCACTCAGTCGTGTCTGACTCTTTGTGACCCCATGAATCTCAGCATGCCAGGCCTCCCTGTCCATCACCAGCTCCCAGAGTCCACCTAAACCCATGTCCATTGTGTCGGTGATGCCATCCAACCATCTCATTCTCTGTCGTTCCCTTCTCCCCCTGCCCTCAATCTTTCCCAGCATCAGGGTCTTTTCAAATGAGTCAGCTCTCCACAAATACAGGGAGTAAAATGTCCTACAAATGCATATGGATAATTTAACTGGCTTTCTGTCATCAGAATCTATAGCTCTGATTAATTTGTTAAGTAATAAAAATTAAAAAGATTCTTACTGAAAAGCTTGGTCATTACTTGGTTATTTTTCCACCAAATTGTCTTACACACTTGTATATGCACAGTTCTCCAAAAAAAAAAAAAAAAAAAGTCTGCTTTGTTGAGAGGGTTTACAATATTGGGTGAAGTGACATGTTTTGTCATGGTTACAAATTATGTTTTGCTTTAGCTTAATAATAAACAAGGTATTAATCAGATATTCCTTGTATATATATTTTTTTTTAATTCATTACATCAAAATATCAAACTAATCTTTATCCTGAAATGATATAATTTTACTTAATGGAATCATGGCCAGATCATGGCTTAGGAATGTCTTACGTGATTTTATAATATTAGTTATTATCATTCCAGGCATAGGAAGAATTGCACTTAAATTAGTTTTGAATGCAAGTGTACTGAAGTAACTAAATTTTATCACGAAAATGTTGGGCAGAAGATTTACTGGCTAGTGTAAAATTCAGTGTCTCCTTTGTCCTCTGCCCTTTCAGCATGCAGTGTGGAAGAGACCCTTAGCTTCTTTAGGATAGCCAGGGTATAATTAGTACAGAAAGAAATATCTTATTGCCTAGAAATAACTTCATGAAACCTTACAGTATTTATTGGTTACAAAGGTATTAAAGGCCCTATGGTTATTTTTTCTTGTTTTACAAACACAAAAGCTAAAGCATAGCTAATTCTTTGACTTAGCCAAGATTACAAAGAGGCAGCATTAAATTCCT
This sequence comes from Neotragus moschatus, assembly GCA_006410615.1. Lineage (NCBI taxonomy): Eukaryota > Metazoa > Chordata > Mammalia > Artiodactyla > Bovidae > Neotragus > Neotragus moschatus. The sequence goes on along the minus strand of SJYA01002514.1, from coordinate 9,447 downwards.
TTTATTAGGAAATTGTAAAATCA
>SJYA01002513.1:205489-257267 GCA_006410615.1 Neotragus moschatus | reverse complement strand
GCCTGGCATGCTGCGATTCATGGGGTTGCAAAGAGTCGGACACGACTGAGCGACTGAACTGAACTGAAACATACTGTAATGATAAAAAATGGTTCTTTAACTCAGCTCATTTTTGCTTCGCACTCTACTGTCAACTCCGCCTCCACCCATTATAGACAAATGGACACATGTACACATAAGTAATAGAGATGGAGATGAAGAAGCAGATACAAGTTCAGATGCCATTGGAGATGCAGATGGAGATGAAGGAGATGTGCCGTGACCTACAACTGGACATGGAGCAACAGACTGCTTCCAAATAGGAAAAGGAGTTCGTCAAGGCTGTATATTGTCACTCTGCTTACTTAACTTCTATGCAGAGTACATCATGAGAAACGCTGGACTGGAAGAAACACAAGCTGGAATCAAGATTGCTGGGAGAAATATCAAGAACCTCAGATGTGCAGATGACACCACCCTTATGGCAGAAAGTGAAGAGTAACTAAAGAGCCTCTTGATGAAAGTGAAAGAGGAGAGTGAAAAANCTCTGCTTACTTAACTTCTATGCAGAGTACATCATGAGAAACGCTGGACTGGAAGAAACACAAGCTGGAATCAAGATTGCTGGGAGAAATATCAAGAACCTCAGATGTGCAGATGACACCACCCTTATGGCAGAAAGTGAAGAGTAACTAAAGAGCCTCTTGATGAAAGTGAAAGAGGAGAGTGAAAAAGTTGGCTTAAAGCTCAACGTTCAGAAAACGAAGATCATGGCATCTGGTCCCATCACTCTATGAGAAATAGATGGGGAAACAGTGGAAAGAGTGTCAGGCTTTATTTTTCTGGGTTCCAAAATCACCACGAAGACATTATATCCAGGCTTATTTTAGATGTAATCATACAGATTCAGTTCTTTATTGCTCCATAATTAGTTTGCTAAGACTTTTGTACCATAGCCTAGGTGGCTTGAACAACAAACATTGCTAGCTTCTTACAGTTTTAGATGTTAGAAATCTGAGATTGAGGTGTCTGCAGGATGTTTCCATCTGAGAGCTGTGATGGAAGGGTCCATTCCAGGGCTTTCTACTTGGCTTGTAGAGAAGTATTCTCCCTGTCTTCAATCTATACTTGTCTACATCTAAATTTCTTCTTGTAAAAAAACTAGTCATACTGGATTAGTGATTTTAAAAAAAAAAAAATCTGCCTGCCAATGTAGGAGACTCAGGAGACTTGGGTTCATTCACTGGGTGGGCTGGAGAAAGAAATGGCTACTCACTCCAGTATTTTTGCCTGGAAAATCCTATGGACAGAAGAGCCTGGTGGACTACAGTCCATGGGGTCGCAAAGAGTCAGATATGACTGAGCAAATGAGCTTACTGGATTAGTCAGTTCAGTCAGTTCAGTCGCTCAGTCATTTCCGACCCTTTGTGTCCCCATGAGTTGCAGCACGGCAGGCCTCCCTGTCCATCACCAGCTCCTGGAGTTTACCCAAACCCATGTCCATCGAGTCCGTGATGCCATCTAGCCATCTCATCCTCTGTCGTCCCCTTCTCCTCTTGCCCCCAATCCCTCCCAGCATCAGGGTCTTTTCCAATCAGTCACCTCTTTGCATGAGGTGGCCAAAGCATTGGAGTTTTAGCTTCGGCATCAGTCCTTCCAATAAACACCCAGGACTGATCTCCTTTAGGATGGACTAGTTGGATCTCCTTGCAGTCCAAGTGGCTCTCAAGAGTCTTCTCCAACACCACAGTTCAAAAATATCAATTCTTTGACACTCTGCTTTCTTCACAGTCCAACTCTCACATCCATACATTACCACTGGAAAAACCATAGCCTAGACTAGAGGGACCTTTATTGGCAAAGTAATGTCTCTGCTTTTTAAAATGCTGTGTAGGTTGGTCATAATTTTCCTTCCAAGGAGTAAACGTCTTTTAATCTCATGGCTTCAATCATCATCTGCAGTGATTTTGAAGTCCCCCAAAATAAACTCTGACACTGTTTACACTGTTTCCCCATTTATTTCCCATGAAGTGATGGGACCAAAGGTCATGATCTTAATTTTCTTAAATATTGAGCTTTAAGCCAACTTTTTCACTCTCCTCTTTCACTTTCGTCAAGAGGCTTTTTAGTTCTGGGCCGACCCTAAAATCCTTATATTAAGTAATTACCGCCATAAAGGCCTTTTCTTCTAGATAGAGTCACATTCTGATGTAATTGGGATTAGAATTTCAGCATATAGTTTTGGGGAGCAACAAGCTTGTATACATTGTGTCCTAATATTTAATAGTATTATGCAATATAATAATTAATGTTATAGTGTTTTTATTTGATAATCATAAAATATTACTCTTCTCTATGAAAGATAGAGATTTTAATTTACTGTGCTAATGCTTATCTTTCTTGCCTCATAGTCTATACTAGTCTATACTTTTATTTATTCATTTGGTTGCCTATATATATATTCATTAATATGTTTACATCCATGCCAGATGTTTAATTTTTATTTGAAAAATAATTGCGTGCCCTGTTTGAAATTCGTTGTCCTCTCAATTTTATCTTAATTAATTGTTCTATGATAATTATGTAGCTTTTTATTTCTTTTATTTAGATAAAAAAAATCCACTTTATTCTTGAAGATGATATCTTTGCAGTTGGCCAGATTTCTGTTGGAATTTGAACAATATGATTCTCCTCATATTCCTTTCAGTTGTATTTTTTTATTCAATTTTTTCTGAAATTTTCTCCCTTTGTTTTTAATTTTTTAAAAAGAATCATCCTCATATATCTTTCAGTTGTATTTTTTTAATTCAACTTTTCTGAAATTTTCTCCCTTTGTTTTTAATTTTTTTAAGCTAGACACCACACTTACGTAATGTCTTCATACATTTTGTAGATTTGTTTAGCTAGCTTTACACTTGATTATTTCTCTATGTACTGAATTCCAGCTATAAATTTTTTTTCCACTAAAATTTCAGTTTAAAATCCAGTATGTTATCCCAGTTGATTCAGTTAAAGAATAGTCAGTATTGACAATAGTACCGACAGTAGTCAACAGAAAGAATCTGTAGTAGTAAAAATCTGCCTGCCAATGCAATGCATAGAGACACGAGTTTGATCCCTGGGTTGGGACGATCCCCTGGAGAAGGAAATGGCAACCTACTCCAGTGTTCTTGCTTGGAGAATTCCATGGACAGAGGTGTCTGGTAGGCTACAGTACCTAGGGCTATGGTACAAAAAAGAGTTGGACACAACTGAAGCTGTCATAGTTGCTTATTTGTTAGTCTTCCCTCCACTGAAATTCATAATAATACTCCAGTATTTATTTATTTGTTTCAGTAGCTAAGACACATCCAATTCTTTGCAACCCCATGGATTGCAGCACACCAGTCTTCCCTGTCTTGACTATCTCCCACAGTTTGCTCAAACTCATGTCCATTGAGTCAGTCAGGTCATCCAGCCATCTCATTTTCTGTTGTCCCCTTCTCCTCCTGCCCTCAATCCTTCCTAGCATCAGGATCTTTTTCAATGAGTCAGCTTTTCACATTAGGTGGTCAAAGTATTGGAGCTTCAGCTTCAACATCAGTCCTTCCAAAGAATATTCAGGGTTGATTTCCTTTCAGATTGACTGATTTGATCTCCTTGCTTGTCCAAGGGATTCTCAAGAGTCTTCTCCAGCACCACAGTTGGAAAGCATCAACTCTTTACTGCTCAGTCTTCTTTATGGTCCAGTTCTCAGATCTGTTTGATTTTATGGACCTTTGTCAGTAAAGTGATGTCTCTGTTTTTTAATACACTGTCTAGGTTTGTCATAGCTTTTCTTCCAAAAAGCAATAGGGTCCCTGAAATTTCTATTATCTGTTGATTTATAGTTTACCTTCTATAGTCTCCTTCTATAATAACTGTGATAAGAATTGTGTATCTAATTCTATGTATTTTTGTGAGAATTAGCTTTTATATATTCCATATCTTCTCATTTAGTTTACTTTTTGGCAAGAAGATGATTTCATGGATTTTAATTTGTATCTTTCTACACATTTGTTGTATTTTTTAAATAACTACTTTTTTTTTATTTTAAAGAGATTCTTGTTTTCTAGTGTTCCTATTTCCTAGTACTATTCTTTTCTTTAATAGTACAAAACTTTTTCATATTTCTATTAATATATATCTTAATATTATTATTTTTCTCATCACCAACACAATCAGCATCATCTCAATCACTTTTCTCTCCTTTTATTGAGATATATTTGACATGTAACATCATATTAGTTGAAGATGTGCACTATAATGATTTTATATATGTATATATTGCAAAGCAATCACTACAACAAGTTTAGTTGCCATCTGTTACCTTGTGCTTGTGTGTCAACAAGGTGCTAAGTCATATCCAACTCTTTGAGACCCCAAGATTGTGGCCTGCCAGGTTCCTCAGTCCATGGGATTTTCTAGCCAAGAATACTGGAGTTGCTGGCTATTTCATTCTCCAAGGGATCTTCCTGACCCAGGGATCAAATCTGGGTTTCTTGCATTGCAGGCAGGTTCTTTGCCACTGAGTCACCAAGGAAGACCTCATATAATTCTAATTCATTATCTTCTCAGAAAATTTTTTAAAATTCTGCTCTTGTAGTCTCTTAGCTTTTAAAATATACTATATAGTATTGTCAACTCTGTCACCGTGCTATACATTACATCCCAGAACTTATCTTTCAAGCACTTTTTTAAAAAATTATTTTTGTCCTAATTTATTGTTATTTTATCTAAATAGAGTTCCTTGATCAGTTTATTCATCATATTCTTTCTTTTGTGTGTTGTTTGTTCTCACTATATGTTAGGCATTCCTTGCTGTTTACTCTCACATATGAACTGATGGTTAAGTTAATCCACTGAGGCTATTGATATATGTTTACCTTGCAGTCCCATTCTTTCCTCCTTTTAATTAGACTCAATCCTGCCTATGTGGTTTGTTATCTTTCATATGTGGGATCTTAGTCCCCTCTGTCCACCCTCCATTTCCTCTATTTAGGTAAAAGTCTGCTGTAGAATGCCAACATACAAACACTGCCTCCTTGGCAATGGTTTATTTTGAGCAGATCTTCACTTTCAACCACTGTTCACTGCTGTATTATTGCTTTCCAATTTCTGGCTTTTTTACACCACTTTAGCATAGAGACCAGGATTTTTATGGATCTCTCCTGAGAAGAAAAGCTACATCATTGTCTTGTCAATGCAGTGGGCTAGAACTTGTTGCTTCTAGTTTATCTGTCAGCAAAATTCAATTTGTGTGAAGTCATCCATAAATTCTTCACAATCTGGTTCACTTTCATATTGCCATTATCTTTATGACTTTATTGTAGTCTGTGCTACATTACTATCATTTTAATGTTTTTAGGAGGGAGAAGAGATAACAAGAGCAAAACACATACACATGTTTCTCTCGTATAGCAAACATATTTATATATACATGAATAAATATATAGATAAAGGAGAGATAATGTATTGGTCAGTATCTTTCAGATAAACAAAAAAATCAATAGAATAGACAGTTAGCTAGATGGGTAGATAATATAGATAAGAGATACATTATTAGGAATCAGTTCACACAATTATGAAAGTTGACAAGTCCCAAGATCTGCTGTCCCAAGTGGATAGACCCAGGAGAACAGATGCTTAGTTTCCAGTTTGAGTCCAAACGTCTACAGTTAAGGAGAGCCAACAAAATAATTTCCAGTCTGAAAGTTGGCCGACTTGAGATCCAAGAAGAGCCAGTCTATAAGGCTAAGTATGGAGGCCAAACAAGACCCACATACCAGCTCCAAGTAATCAGGCTGGAACCATTCCCCCTCAGGCATTTTATTCTATTCACATCTTCAAGGGATCAGATGTGGCCCACTCACTTTGGATAGGCAATCTGCTTTATTTACTGTATCTACTCAAATGTCAATCTAATCCATAACTTCCATCACAGACACACCCAGAATAATATTTGGCCACAAGAAGCCCCACTCAAGTTGACACAAGATATAAAAATTATAATAAGCAGCAAAAGCTTATATGTAATTTATAATATGCTTGCTACTGTTACTCTATATGTGACATATTATATCACATGCATATTTATTCCACTTATGCACAATAGTTATGTTCTAGAATGTCACTTCAAACACTGAATTAGTAAATAATTAACCTTTGCTCCTAGGGAATGAAAGTTAGATTTCTGTAACTTCTAATCCAAACATTTTGGTCAACCATTAAATACATAACCTTATTTTATATGTGTTCCTCTTTAAAGACATCTTATTTAATGTATATTATTGATTCATAAATATTGAACTCACAGCCAAAAGCACCATAACATGTACCTTAACAAAGCTAATCTAATAAACAGAAAGTATGATATTTTCTCCATGATTCACACCACATCTCATGCCTGTGAACACTAGACTGCATGTCCACAGTATACTTAGCATTATATTAAACACCAAAGTCACCACAGAAACAAAAAGATGCAGAAACAATATGGTACTAAGTAGACCACAATAAGGATTCTTGCTTACAGTATGAAGGTTGATTCAAGAAGGTGGAACATTGCCTAGTTGGAACTAAGCTGGAAAAGTATATGTCAGGTGACTCAGCCACTCTACCCATATCCACCAATGACCAGGAAAAGAGTGCATGTATTGATTTTTGCTTACACATACATTTTAGCGAGTAGGCACATTCTAAAAAAGAGAATAATGAGTATAGGCTGCATCTAAGAGCATCTGAGAGGGGCTATTATAACATAATGTAGAGCATATCATTTATCTTACTAGAATCCTAAGGTGAAACTGAATACTTCATCTCCCAAGTTTATGCTACTTCTCAAGATCAACCACAAAATGGTTTGTTTACTTTTAACAATCTTTGAATCCTTATATCTTACCTAGATCTCTAGGTTAGAATAGTTTACCATAACTTAATAGCATGCAAATATAAACATTGAATTTTGCTGATTATTTGTTAGTGAATACAAACATTTACTTGAAAATAAGGGCCTTGGATGCATAATTTAATATTCTGTAAACAGCTCTTACATAATTTATAGAACTTAGAACATTTAGATTAATGGAAAAAATAAACAGTAAAAATGTGATTGGATAGGATTTGTGCAAATCTTATTGAAAATATATTAATAATTAAACACTCCTTAAATGTGTTTGTTGAATTTTCTGCTTTTGCTGTATGTTGGGATCTAACATGGTTTGTTTGCTTAAATGCTCTTTGCTAAGTAGTTCAGATGGCAGAGCTAAAGAAAACAGCTTATGTTTCCAGACAGCATCCTCTCTGGCTCCGAGCAGGTGCTTTCATTGCTTTTATACTTCTCCTGCGGGTGAGTTCTTCCAGCTCCTGAGGAGGTGGTAATGTGCATTGCTTTCATCAATACTAGCTTCAATCCAAGGACTGTCGCTCTTAAAATAGCAGTGAACATAAACCATCTGCATTTAAGTACTTGACATTTTGGTAAAATACGACAGCTATACCAAAAACTCCAACTGTTTGACTTGAATTTGTTTGATCTTCTTTTTTTTTTTCTTTCTATTTTTATGGGGCAAAGGTTCAAAAAAAGCACAGTTACTGTTTAATGAAAACAGCAGGCAATGCATTTCACAAACAGAGAACTGCTCTCCTATTCCCTTTTGAGAGACCTGAATTGTAAAATCTCAATTCCTACTTGGAAATCATCCTACTCTTTATTCAAATTACAAACATTCAGGTTACCAACTGTTTGAGGAATTGAAAGAGATTTTCAACTTGAAATTGACATAAGAATCCTTTTTGTTCCAACTGGGAAAAGAAATTCTGCTTGATGTTTTTGAATTCTATATATAACACCTTTCCAAACGAGACAAAATGCACCTCCTATGGTATTTCTATTCCCCTTCCTTCTTCCCTTCCTTTTTTTCATTCCATCTTTCTTTTCTCTCTTTCTTCCATCCCTTTCTCTTTGTCTCTGCCTACATTCCTTTTTGTTTTTTCTTCTCCCCCATTCCCTTTTATTCCTGAAAATTCTGTAATTTCTGTGAGTCATGAGTACTTAATTCTATAATCCAATCTCAATATATTCATTTACTCTCTCTCTATGCCTTCCTTGGTGGCTTTTTTTCTCTCTCTCTTTCTCTAAGTATATATATATATATATACTGTCTCTTATACACATCTCTTATGCACAATAGTTATGTTCTAGAATGTCACTTCAAACACTGAATTAGTAAATAATTAACCTTTGCTCCTAGGGAATGAAAGTTAGATTTCTGTAACTTCTAATCCAAACATTTTGGTCAACCATTAAATACATAACCTTATTTTATATGTGTTCCTCTTTAAAGACATCTTATTTAATGTATATTATTGATTCATAAATATTGAACTCACAGCCAAAAGCACCATAACATGTACCTTAACAAAGCTAATCTAATAAACAGAAAGTATGATATTTTCTCCATGATTCACACCACATCTCATGCCTGTGAACACTAGACTGCATGTCCACAGTATACTTAGCATTATATTAAACACCAAAGTCACCACAGAAACAAAAAGATGCAGAAACAATATGGTACTAAGTAGACCACAATAAGGATTCTTGCTTACAGTATGAAGGTTGATTCAAGAAGGTGGAACATTGCCTAGTTGGAACTAAGCTGGAAAAGTATATGTCAGGTGACTCAGCCACTCTACCCATATCCACCAATGACCAGGAAAAGAGTGCATGTATTGATTTTTGCTTACACATACATTTTAGCGAGTAGGCACATTCTAAAAAAGAGAATAATGAGTATAGGCTGCATCTAAGAGCATCTGAGAGGGGCTATTATAACATAATGTAGAGCATATCATTTATCNTGATGCATTTACTACATATAGATATACATATAATGCATTTACTATATATTCATAAATATATATATGTCTAATGCATTTATTACATATAGATATATGTAATGTGTAAATAAATAAATTAAAATACATACATATATATATATATATATAAAATACATAGCAACCTAATGTGTGAAAGTATTAGTTGCTCAGTTGTGTTCAATACTTTGCAACTCCATAGACTGTAGCCTACCAGGATTTTTTGTTCATGGAATTCTCCAGGCAAGAATGCTGGAGTGGGTTGCCATGCCCTTCTCCAGGGTATCTTCCCAACTCAAGGATCAAACCTGGGTCTCCTGCATTGCAGGTGGACTCCTTACCATCTAGGCCACCAGGGAAGCCCTGCCTAATATGTACCTATTTCTATTCTAAATGCTGTGGACAGTGCCTCAAAGTTCTTGTCCTCATACAGCTTCTTTTCTTTTTTTTAATTAATTAGTTAAGTAGAAGCTTAATTACTTGACAATATTGTGATTTTTTCGCCACACCTTGACTTTCATCAATCATGGGTGTAGATGTGTCCCGCATCCCAATCCCCACTTACATCTCTTTCCCCATCCTATCCCTCTGGGTTGTCCCAGTGCACCGGCTTTGAGTGCCCTGTTTCATGCATTGAACTTGGACTGGTCATCTAGTTCACATATGGTAATATACATGTTTCAATGCTATTCTCTCAATTCATCCTACCCTCGCCTTCTCTCACAGAGTCCAAAAGTCTGTTCTTTATATCTTTGTCTCTTTTGCTGTCTCACATATAGGGTTGTTGTTTCTAAATTCCATATATATGCATTAATATACTGTATTGGTGTTTTTTCTTTCTTACTAACTTCAATCTGTATATTAAGCCCCAGTTTCATCCACCTTATTAGAATGGATTCAAATGTGTTCTTTTTAATGTTTCATTGTGTATATGTATCACAATCTTTTTATCCATTTGTCGGACAATGGGCATCTAGGATGCTTCCATGTCCTGGCTATTGTAAACAGTGTGGCAGTGAACACTGGGTACACGTGTCTCCTTCAGTTCTGGTTTCCTCAGCGTGTATGCCCAGGAGTGGGATTGCTGGGTTGTATGGAAGTTCTATTTCAAGTTTTTTTAATGAATCTCCACACTCTTCTCCATAGTGGCTGTTTACATTTCCACCAACTGTGTAAGAGGGTTCCCTTTTCTCCACACCCTCTCCAGCATTTATTGTCTGTAGACTTTTTGATAACAGCCACTCTGACTGGCGTGAGATGATACCTCATTGTGGTTTTGATTTGTATTTCTCTGATAATAAGTGATGTGGAGCATCTTTTCATCTGTTTGTTAGCCATCTGTATGTCTTCTTTGGAGAAATGTCTGTTTAGTTCTTTGACACAGTTTTTGATTGAGTCATTTATTTTTCTAGTATTGAGCTGCATGAGCTCATGCAGCTTATTCTCAAATGGAAGGAAAGTATATTGAATTAAATCCAGGATCTAAATTTTTGTTTGAAATAAATAAAATATTATTATAAATATTTTACACATCTGTTTATGAAAATTTGGAAACATCATGTTTTCCTCATCATCATTGGTTAGTGCTTGTTTTGGAAGAGTATTTATAGCTGTAACTACAACAGTTTACAACATCAGAAGTAGATGTTTTTTTCTGGAATTCCCTTGGCTTCTCTGTGATCCAGCAAATGTTGGGAATTCGATGGTGAGGGACAGGGTGCCTTGGTATGCTACAGCCCATGGGGTTGCAAGGAGTAAGACATGCCTTGGGAACTGAACAACAACTACAACATAAAGCTAAAGATATTTAAAAGCCATTGTTCAGTTATCCTTACCACAATTAAAGTTTGAATATTTTCTAAGAGATTTAAACATAAATAAGCCTATAAACCAACTGGGAATCTGAAAAGTACTGGTCTTCTGACAAGACACCAAAGCAATGAGGTAGAATCTGAGACAAATTACACATTAAGTGGAACCTTAATGATTAACTTAGTGTACAGTGTATTATCTATCCTTCTTTCTCTTTTCATTTGTCTCTTTCTTTGAACAGCTATAGATAGACATGTAGCATAAATACATATTTGTTCCCAGTAGGATACCTAAAACAATTTTTCATGTCTTTTCATTTAAATGTAAAAAAATAAAAAGTTGACATAAAAAAAAAAAAGTTGACATAAAATTGCATGTTCTCTATTTATGTGTACAGATACACTCTATTCTACCATCCTGGAATTATTTGGTTCCTTTTCATTTATATGCTCACTCAGTTTATTCTGTAAATATAAAATCAACAGAATGAAATGATATTTATTAATTTCAATCCACCAAAAAAAATATATAGCAAGAACAACTCTAACAGTAGACCACAAATATATATATATAGATGTCTATAAATTTAAATAGAAGAGACTAGAAAATCTGAAAGCAGAAATCTAATATGGACAATATGAAATGTAGGAATTTTATTAAATAATATTTATAAGGTTAAAGTTTTTTAAAACATAAATTTTAAAAGTATGGAGTATAAAACAAAACAACATTATAAATTATAATGTGCAATGAATTGACGGTGACATTTGAAATACTTAACAGGAAAATAGCATGAATATATCAATCAGTCAAAACTAAGCACATACTGATGGATACTAACAAAGTTTCATCTCTGCAAGAATACACAGGTGAAACAGAGCTGATCTTAATGTTAAATGAGGTGACATTCAAGCCAAGATGCATTTTAAAAGAGCCACTTAGAAAAATTAACTTAAAAAGAATTTTATTTAATGAAAGTAAAACCAGGTATGTTTATCTACTGGTCACAATTCCTTTTTGAATTAAGTAACATTACTATAAACAAAAATCAAACACTTAGAAAGATTTGGAGAAACTGGGGAGATGTAAATATGGAATGGATGTGTAAGAAATTTAAGAAAAAACTTCCCAAATAATTTGCAAATATAATAACAAACATAACTATAAATTAAATAGCATAAGTAAAGAAGAATAGATCTCAAATAAAAATACCAAATTATTGTTTAAAGTTGCATATTTATGAAACATTTATGTGGTCAAATTTTATGCTTCAAGGAAAGTCACTTTTCTTTGATAAAGAACATGCTTCACTAGTAAAATTCTACCAAAAATGCAAATTAAGCATGATCTAAAATCTTGCTTTTTTTTCCAAAATTATAAAGCTATTTTAATGAAGAAAATTCCTACAAAAAATAATAAATAGATATACAGACCAATAGTTAAGCAGCTAATCAGTTAGAGTGAAAAACAAAGTTAAATTAGAACTGCTTGACAAGGAAAAGAGAAAAAGAGAAATAGGGCAGGGAGAGAGAGAGATAAATGTATCCATGAATCCATGAACACATAAATACATAGCTGTAAGTATGAATTTTATTTACATGGTTCCACTAGGAGCTCAAACTTGATCTTAATTTTTTTTCCTGAAAATAGTGCAAAGGTACACAGAATTGTTCATAACAACTTTACCTTTGTAATAGAGAGAAAGCTTTTGAAAACTGAATCATTTGCTCAAAAATCTGACAACCTGGCCACCCAATCAATTGGCCATCATTTTTGGGAGTTTGCCTTGTGAATTATGACTATATATTTTAGGTCACTTTCTGTACACCTCTCTCCAGTGAACTAAGCCTAGCAATGAAAAGTATTTTCTGCTAGGTGTCATCTCCTGAGCTATTTACTTATTCAGTTCAGTTGCTCAGTTACTCTTTGCAACCCCATGGACTGCAACATGCTAGACTTTCCTGTCCATCACAAACTCCCAGAGCTTGCTCAAATTCATATCCATTGAGTCAATAATGCCATCCAACTATCTCATTCTCTGTCACCCCCTTCTCCTCCTGCCCTCAACCTTTCCCAACACCAGGGTCTTTTCCAGTGAGTTGGCTCTTTGTATCAGGTAACCAAAGTACTGGAGCTTCAGCTTCAGCATCAGACCTTCCAATGAATAGTCAGGGTTGATTTCCTTTAGGATTTATAGGTTTGATCTTCTTGCTGTCCAAAAGTCTCTCAAGAGTCTTCCCCAGCACCACAGTTTGAAAGCACCAATTCTTTCCCACCCAGCTTTCTTTACGGTTCAACTCTCACATCTGTACATGACTATGGGAAAAAAAAGAAAAAAACATAGCTTTGACTATAAGTGGGTGCTTGCTAAGTTGCCTCAGTCATGTCAGACCCTGTGGGACCCTATGGAATATAACCTGCCGAGCTCCTCTGTCCATGGGATTCTCCAAGCAAGAATACTGGAGTGGGTTGCCATACCTTCCTCTAGGGGATCTTCCCAACCCAGGGATCAAACCCACATTTCTTATGTCTCCTGCATTGGCAGGCAGGTTCTTTATCACTAGCACCATCTGAGAAGTCCAGCTTGGACTATACAGAAGTATACGTACTTAGCTAAAAAGAAGCCTTTTTAGGATAAGCCAAAAAGTGTGGGCTCATCCTGAGATTATGTTATGAAAATTCTAGAAAGGTTGTTTCAGGATTAAAACCAAGAGAGTGGCATAGTCTGGTGTAATCATAGAAAGACACTTTGTCAGTAATCTTTGCATTGAGACTTTCAGTGCCATACATGTCCAAATGATTTTATATATATAAAAAAAAAAAAAACTCCTGGATCCAAATACTTTTAATTTGTTGTTGCTATTGCTGCTATTTTTCTGAGCCATACAAATACAAATAACACTAGCTTTGAGATTTCTATATTTTTATCTTCTTAATTTTAATAGACATGGGACTCTACAGATTATTCTAGCAAGTTTTGTATTTCATTTTAAACAGTAATACAGATGAACCTGGAGAATATTATGCTAAGTGAAATAAGTCAGTCACAGAAAGACAAAAGCTACATGATTCCACTAAGCTGAAGAGTTCAAAATGATCGCACTCAGAAACAGAGTAGAAAGTTGGTTGCCAAGGGCTAGGGAGTGAGGGAAACAGGGCATTTCAGTTCAGATGGCATATAGTTTCAGTTATGCAAGATGAATGTTCTCTCTAGATCTGTCATACCACAGTGTGTCTGTGATTAACAACACTGTATTGTACTATAATACCTCTTTCTTTTTCCATCTTTTTGCTCTATGGTATCATATATCCATACATTTCAACATCTCTTATTCTAGTTTCAAGGGTCCCCATTATTGTTTTTATTTTCCTTGAACATTTTATAGTTGTCTTTTGTTACTACATTATCTTTGCATATATGCCTGTGGGCTCCGATTTTATTTTATTTTTTCAGGCTTATGAGGATTTCCATATTCAGATTTTTCTTCAGTTTTCACTTAAATTCGTTTTAATCTTTCTTGGTTTACCCATTTCAGAGGCTCAGCATCCATTCTATTGGGACCTCTTATGTATATATTAGAGGTTATGACTCTTAACTGTGACTTAAGCTATGACTCTTTTTTAAAGAATTCATTGCTATCCATGGCCCAGCAATCAGAGACAGTTCTACTAAGGACAGGAAGAGGCCTCTTTCTGAGACACCTTCATATTGTTTGAATAGAGACAATCAGAGACCTCTCTATCAAGGACAGTAAGAGGACTCTTTCTGAGGCACCTTCATATTGCTTGAATAAAGATATACCATCATTTTTCAAACATGATAGGACAAGAGTTAAGAGCAATAATGTCAGTAAGCAAAGTATATAAAATGCTCCAATACTTTGCCCACAAGATGCGAAGAACTGACTCATTGGAAAAGACCGTGATGTGGGAAAGATTGACTGCAGGATAAGGGGGGCACAGAGGATGAGATGGTTCGATGGAATCATTAATTCAATGGACATGAGTCTGAGCAAACTCTGGGAGATAGTGAAGGACTGGAAGCCCAGTGTGCCGCACTCCATGAGGTGACAAAGAGTTAGACATGACTGAACAACAATAATATAAGATAGTAGATTTTCATCAGACCATACAATGCAGGTGAATAAGACAGTCACCCTTTAGGGGTTGGTGATATCTTCTCAGGGGCTTCCCTGGCACCTCAGTGGTAAAGAATCTGCCCGCCAGTGCAGGAGATGAGAGTTGGATCTCTGTGCTGGGAAGATCCTCTGGAGAAGGAAATGGCAACCTCCATAAGAATTCTTGCCTGGTAAATCCCATGGTCAGTGGAGCTTGGTGGGTGATAGTACATGAGATCACAAAAGTGTTGGACACAACTGAGCAACTAAACAACTACTCAGCTTAGCCAGTTAAACCTCCTCACACAGCATTCAGATTGGTGGGTTTTTTTTCTCTATACTCTTCAAGAAAATTTGGCCATCTCCTGGAGATTTTCAGATTTCCAATCTCTAGAATCTGTTCCAAAACTTATGAAAATGATATCTAAAATCTGAACTTTAAACTGCAGCACTGAATTCTCAGTAGGTTAGGAATCTTCTCCATACTTTATCTATGTAATAAGTTAATCTGTTGGTAGTGAGTTAGGCTTCCAAAATCAAGTGAATACTTTTTGTGAAACTGAAAAAAAAAAAAATACACATTAAAAAAATGCTACCCACGATCATTACTTCAAAAGTTGATACTCCCCTCAATATAGTCTGCTCTGGATATTTCACGTGTGATTTCTCCACTTATATATTTAATCCTTAGGCAAATATGTATGTTTTCATGACTTCTTAAGTAGTATATTTTTATAGATAAACAATATATTCAGAAATGAAAGAAACAATAAAATCATAACACAATATCTTCAGGGTAACATAATTTATGAATATATATCTAAATATAGATTTTTAATATGTATGTATACACACATACTGTATTATAAGAACATTTAAATTATACATACAGGACAAGATGTAAGTAGTGTAAATTGTGTGTGTTTTAAGTTGCTTAGAAATGTATTCCAATCAAATTATGTAAAAGCATATATGGTTTTAAACTATGTTTTCCATTAACTATATTGAATTTAGTTATTTTAATAGTCATCTTTAATATAGGTGAATACATAAATAAATGCAAACTGTAGTCAACAGACGATTCTCATTCCTCATACCATCATTTATTTCTGAATATAGTCTTAATAACCTAATTTTTGATTGACAATTAGTTTCATGGATTCTTTTTTAGGAAAAGTCAGGTCTTTAGTTGAGACCAAGAATTATCTTATCATCATTTACTGACAATGCATAATGAAAAGGATATCAGTGTAATATCAAGAGATATTTTTATGAACTTTCATCTGGAACCTATTACAATTCATTTGAAGAAACTGACATGTAGTATATTACTGCAATTTACCTTCTTGCAAATGAGAATGAAACTTAGCTTCCAAAACTTATTGAAGAATTGGGGGAGTATTAACTTAGGTACAAATCAAGATCAAGGCAAGACAAAGAAGTTTGGAGGCCCTGGTCTAACAGTAATGTGGGGGAATTACTTGCGAACAACAAAATGATGCAGTTGTGATATTCCATGATAACAGCAGCATCTTCAACAGCTATGATTAGAAGGTTCTCATAACCACAGCATGACAGCTTCAGCAAATAATATTTTGTGAGTTTAATCTTGTTTCTAAATAACAAAATTCTCATGATATTTTTCATAAGGCTATACTTTAAAAGAAAGCATACATTTGAATATATATATATATTTAAACTCCTTCAACTTTAAGTACACTGTCTCACAGAAAGAACCTATTGATAGTTTAGCTATTCTGACAAACTCAACTTCATTGAAGTGTGATTTATAAGGCAGAAGGCTAGGGTACTTTAACTGATTCAACAAGTACAGATCAAATATCTATGAAGAAGATGCTTAACCCACTTGAAACTCATTTTCTCATAAATCTAGNAATCATTAATTCAATGGACATGAGTCTGAGCAAACTCTGGGAGATAGTGAAGGACTGGAAGCCCAGTGTGCCGCACTCCATGAGGTGACAAAGAGTTAGACATGACTGAACAACAATAATATAAGATAGTAGATTTTCATCAGACCATACAATGCAGGTGAATAAGACAGTCACCCTTTAGGGGTTGGTGATATCTTCTCAGGGGCTTCCCTGGCACCTCAGTGGTAAAGAATCTGCCCGCCAGTGCAGGAGATGAGAGTTGGATCTCTGTGCTGGGAAGATCCTCTGGAGAAGGAAATGGCAACCTCCATAAGAATTCTTGCCTGGTAAATCCCATGGTCAGTGGAGCTTGGTGGGTGATAGTACATGAGATCACAAAAGTGTTGGACACAACTGAGCAACTAAACAACTACTCAGCTTAGCCAGTTAAACCTCCTCACACAGCATTCAGATTGGTGGGTTTTTTTTCTCTATACTCTTCAAGAAAATTTGGCCATCTCCTGGAGATTTTCAGATTTCCAATCTCTAGAATCTGTTCCAAAACTTATGAAAATGATATCTAAAATCTGAACTTTAAACTGCAGCACTGAATTCTCAGTAGGTTAGGAATCTTCTCCATACTTTATCTATGTAATAAGTTAATCTGTTGGTAGTGAGTTAGGCTTCCAAAATCAAGTGAATACTTTTTGTGAAACTGAAAAAAAAAAAAATACACATTAAAAAAATGCTACCCACGATCATTACTTCAAAAGTTGATACTCCCCTCAATATAGTCTGCTCTGGATATTTCACGTGTGATTTCTCCACTTATATATTTAATCCTTAGGCAAATATGTATGTTTTCATGACTTCTTAAGTAGTATATTTTTATAGATAAACAATATATTCAGAAATGAAAGAAACAATAAAATCATAACACAATATCTTCAGGGTAACATAATTTATGAATATATATCTAAATATAGATTTTTAATATGTATGTATACACACATACTGTATTATAAGAACATTTAAATTATACATACAGGACAAGATGTAAGTAGTGTAAATTGTGTGTGTTTTAAGTTGCTTAGAAATGTATTCCAATCAAATTATGTAAAAGCATATATGGTTTTAAACTATGTTTTCCATTAACTATATTGAATTTAGTTATTTTAATAGTCATCTTTAATATAGGTGAATACATAAATAAATGCAAACTGTAGTCAACAGACGATTCTCATTCCTCATACCATCATTTATTTCTGAATATAGTCTTAATAACCTAATTTTTGATTGACAATTAGTTTCATGGATTCTTTTTTAGGAAAAGTCAGGTCTTTAGTTGAGACCAAGAATTATCTTATCATCATTTACTGACAATGCATAATGAAAAGGATATCAGTGTAATATCAAGAGATATTTTTATGAACTTTCATCTGGAACCTATTACAATTCATTTGAAGAAACTGACATGTAGTATATTACTGCAATTTACCTTCTTGCAAATGAGAATGAAACTTAGCTTCCAAAACTTATTGAAGAATTGGGGGAGTATTAACTTAGGTACAAATCAAGATCAAGGCAAGACAAAGAAGTTTGGAGGCCCTGGTCTAACAGTAATGTGGGGGAATTACTTGCGAACAACAAAATGATGCAGTTGTGATATTCCATGATAACAGCAGCATCTTCAACAGCTATGATTAGAAGGTTCTCATAACCACAGCATGACAGCTTCAGCAAATAATATTTTGTGAGTTTAATCTTGTTTCTAAATAACAAAATTCTCATGATATTTTTCATAAGGCTATACTTTAAAAGAAAGCATACATTTGAATATATATATATATTTAAACTCCTTCAACTTTAAGTACACTGTCTCACAGAAAGAACCTATTGATAGTTTAGCTATTCTGACAAACTCAACTTCATTGAAGTGTGATTTATAAGGCAGAAGGCTAGGGTACTTTAACTGATTCAACAAGTACAGATCAAATATCTATGAAGAAGATGCTTAACCCACTTGAAACTCATTTTCTCATAAATCTAGGAAATTTAGATTCTATGAAAAGAAATGAAATGATGGCTTGGAAATGCTGTTTCTAGAACACAGCAGTAAACAAATCTCCCTTCCTCTTCATTCTCCTCCTCTTTGTCCCCTTCCCCGCAATTCTCTTTCTCTAACACACATATACACAAACACACACACAGATATACCCAAAACTTGATGGAGGAATAAATGAAAAACATACTTTTTTTCCAATTATATGAAATGTATTGGTTATTTCTATTACAAATATGATAGCAGAGTAAGGCATACAAGACCAATTACTTGAAAAGTAACTGTATTTCTTATATGTGTGTGCTGCACTTAGTTGCTCAGCTGTTTCCGACTCTTTGTGACCCCATGGACTGTAGCCTGCCAGGCTTCTCTATCTATGGGGATTCTCCAGGCAAGAATACTGGAGTGGATTGATACTTCCTATTCTAGGATGTCTTCCCAAGCCAGAGATTAAACCCATGTCTTTTGGGTCCCCTACATTGGTAGGAAGGTTTTTAACACTGCACCACCTGGAAAGTTACACACTTTACATGCATACTTAATATTAGAAAGTTATATGGACTCCTCTATTTTTTAATCTTTTATGTAAAACTGTGATCTGTCTTTTGCTTTTACTTAAATTTCCCTGTTTAAAATGAATGATCCTGAAAGCTTCTCTCTGTAACCTCTCCGACAAACTTCTATAACCTTTATCAAGGAGTCATGAGAGTGAGGAGGAGTAAGATCCATAGTTAATGAAGACCACATAGAGACGACTGGGATGCTTTCCAAATCTTACACATGAAGATATAGCATTCCTTTCTTCAATTTTCTATTAATAAAGAAGCTATTATATTTTCTTTTTCATTTATTTTTTAAATTTTTGCATTGATTGGAAACTATATTTAATTACTTATTTTGTAAATTTAACGTGATTTTATTTTTAGTATAAAGATATTTCAAGGATAATGTTATACAATGATGTACACCTTCCAAGGTATGAATCTCAGATATATGTCTAACAGTATAGAAACCTCATATAGTATGACTTCTCTTGAATTTAGAGCACCACTGTGACAGTCACAAGCCATTTATGATGGAACTACATAGATCTTCACTAACACTGTGATAAATGAAGCTGTCTGAATTCCTCCGCACTAATGTGGAGACTGAAAAATAAGCTGATAAAAGTCTAATTTAAATTCAGCAACTAATAAAATAGGATAAAATTTTAGTAGTGAAAAAAATTTTTCAAATGTGATATGTAAAAAGCCTGTTATTTTTCACTTCATTTATGTAAAAGGGAATGGTATGTTAGAAGTTTAATCTATGACTATAATAACGTGGCAGATAGCTTAAAATCTATGACTATAATAACGTGGCAGATAGCTTAAGTGGAATTAATAATGTTTTTATTTTCTTTTAATAGAATAATGTAACCATTTTTTAAATAAAAAGAATAATTTTATACATGTATTCCCAATTATTTAAGAGCAAATGATCTGGTATTGAAAAGCTATGTCTATGATAAATTATATCAAACATTTTTCATATTTTAATTAGCATTCATATCTCCAATCCAACAAATATGAATCAGTATTCAAATATTTATTTACAATGCATAATTTTTGTTAATTTTTTAAATGAAAATAATGTCAAGAAATGTAATGAATATCAATTGATTCTTTTGATTTGGGGTTAAATTTATTTACATATTAAATTAATCTCTCTCACATACACACATAAACACAAATAAACACACACATACAAGAATGAATTCAAATTGAATAAACATGTTTACAGTGGAAGTTTCCACTACTGATATCAAGTTAATCATTGATTAATAGTCAATTAACTGAAATTCTCCAATCAGTGAGGAAAAGAAGATACTACATGGTCATAGTATTCTGAACATTCATTTAGCTTTTATATTTCTACCAAGTCATTTGCTTTTTCCCTAAAACAGTTTATTCAGTTGTGTTTGATATTATCAGTATGAAACTGATTTTATTCATTGATATTACATAAACAATTGAATACGGCATTACATATCAACTGAAAATAAGTGCAAAGGTATAATTCATTTTTTATTGAAATGGTCATATTATTAGTATTCGATAAAGATGAAGAGGCTTCCCAGGTGACTCAGTGATAAAGAATCCACCTGCTAAGCTGGAGATATGGGTTCTATAGCTGGGTTGGGAAGATCCCCCAGAGAAGGAAATGGCAACCCTCTCCAGTATTTTTACTTGGGAAATTTCAAGGAGGAACTTGGAAGGCTAGAACCCATGGGGTTGCAAAGAGTCAGATACAATTTAATGATTAAACAACAACAAAAGAGGAATAGCTCCCATCAAAAATTCTAGATAAAAATTATAAGGAAGGCTACAATAACAATGTGTTCTCAATGAGGGCAACATTAGCCGTAAACAGACTATTATTGGTTCTTGGAAAGATGTGAAAAAGTTACAATTTTACATATAAACCAAAAAGTATGCATGCTATATATAAATAATAGTATATGCTTCATATTAGAAGTTAATGAGAAAATTAGGGAAAATGTCTATAAAGCATCCTTAGGAGGAAAATTTTTTTTATGTTGAGAAACATTTATCTAAAAATGGTTTTTAAACCTTTAAAATACAATAATACAGAGTACATAGTACTTCAAGTACTCTGTTAACTGTCTTGTTTTCTTACATTATATTATAATGAATTAAACCAAAATCTTAGACAATGAATATTGTTGATGTTTATGTAAAAGCATTACTCAAAAATCAGTGTGTAGACCCACCCTCCAAAGAAAGCTGTTAAAGATTTATTTGCCATCATCTGGACAATCTAACAGAAATTTAAGAACCAAATTTGATAGTTTGATTTATTTTAGTCCCATAAAGAAATCATCACTAATATTTACTCATCTTAGCCATTACATACTTCACTAATCTAATCATTTCTAATCTTGGCAATTGTTATCTCCCATGTCTAATTTTTGAAATCTGTTTTCCTGCATTTTGCTTTGTTTCAATCCAACTCCATTTCACTCAAGCATAGTTCTCTTTCCCCAAAGATCAGGTATAATTAGATTTTAATTTTGGTTGAACTGTAGATTCATATTCAGTATTGAAATTATGATGGAAATCTAAATTTTACTTACATGAACTATCTGATAATATTATTTGTCTTTTTAGCATAAATTCATGATTTCCCCAGACTTAACAGTTTTCTGGAAGCAGAAATCTGAAATCATTGTGTTGGCAGGATCATGCCCCTGGGAATGAAGGTTCAAGGTAATCCTCTTTATGCTTCACCAGTTGTTGGTGACACCTGCTAGTCCTTGACTTGGAATAGCATAACTCTAGCCTTTTCCTCTATTTTCACATAGCCTTCTTTCATACATCTCTGTGTCTCAAGTTTCTCTCTCTTTTCACCCTAAATCCAAAATGAGCTTCTCTCAAGATTAACTTAATTACATCTGCAAAGATCTCACTTCCAAACAGGTCATATTCATAGGTTACCAGGGTAAGTTTTTGCACAGATCTTTGAGTAACACAGTTTAAACCACTACAATATCTGTGGCTTCCCTGGTGGCTCAGACAGTAAAGAATCCGCTGCAATGCGGGAGACCCAGAGTTCAATTCCTGGGTCAGGAAGATCCTCTGGAGAAGGGAATGGCTACCCACTCCAGTATTCTTGCCTGGAGAATTCCATGGACAGAGGACCTGGCAGGCTACAGTCCATGGGGTCATAAATTGTCACACAAAACTGAGTGACTAACATTTTCATTTTTCACACAACATCAAATGTATATAATTGCATTAGGAATTTGATCAATTTCATCATTTTAAGAAAATCTCTTCCAGGGTCTCCAAACTTCCCCAATCTGAAAAATTGGTTCCCTAGGCCAGATTTCTGGCTCTTATTTTGGGAATTCCATTCACAGTCATCTGGGGAATTGCCTTCATCTCTGACTTGTGTTGAGATTTTTTGTTCTGAATCCGGTATCTTACATGGATTACTTTCTTCAGTTTTTATATAGCAGTTTCTCCAATAGCTCCTTGATAAAGATAAAACCATGAGATTTTGTATATCTAAACATATTTTAATTTTACACTTACCTTCTTCTGTTAAGTGTAGCAAAACATGAATTTGTAAGTTAGATAACATTAAGCAATGAGGTGGCTCAGATGGTAAAGCATCTAACTTTAATGTGTGAGACCCAGGTTCGATCTCTGGGTCAGGAAGATCCCCTGGAGAAGGAAATGGCAACCCACTCCAGTATTCTTTTCTGGAGAATCCCATGCACAGAGCATCCTGGTAGGTTTACAGTCCATGGGGGATCGCAAAGAGTCAGATGCAACTGAGCGACTTCACTCACTTTAACTTTCAGATGGCTCCTGGTTACCTATTCATCACCTGGAGCCATAGTTCTGAGGTTTGCCCCAGATAGGAACAGGGTTTGCTGGTGATAATGGCACCATCACTATATTACATTCTAAAACTTCCTGGGAGGGATTCGGTTCCAGTTTATTTGTGTTATTTATTAAAACTGCATTGTCTCATGCTCTGCACCTGGGTTTAGTTATTATATGAGACCATGCAGCCTGAACTTCCCTGAGACGGAGATGTCTCACATGTCTTGACAGTTTGGGATCTGGATCCTGCGTAGCTTGAAGAAAGAACCGTAGGAACTCTGTTTGCATGTTCCAGTCCTCCCTGCTGCTCATTTATGCTTCCTTCCTCTGATGTTAAACATCCACTGGCTGTAATTAAACTTCTGTGAGCAACTACCTTATTAGCCTTTTATGAATCCTGTTGACTACCCAAATTGCTACAGATATTTCTAACATTTTGAAAACACATACCCCATTTTCTAATTTCCATTTTTTGTTTTGTTCCATTGTGAGAAATGTTTTTGAATATTCTGATTCTTTATCTTTCACTAAGAACATTTTATTATGCTTGAAACATGTAGAATCAAATTTTGATGTCAGCTGACCTGAAACACCAGGATAATGTATTTGTGCAGTATTATTTTTATTCATCCAGCTAAGAACTTGAATACAAAAATCTGGCCTTCACATTGATAATATGATTTCAGATTATATATTTGATAATGTCATCTGGTCTACTATTAGTTTTATGATATTCTGGAATTTCTATTTGTTAGGTTTTTGAGTATCAGGTCTGGTTCTAGAGAGATGATATGGGGAGGTAGGTGGGAGGGGGGTTCAGAATTGGGAACTCATGTACACCCATGGCAGATTCATGTCAATGTATGGCAAAACCAATGCAGTATTGTAAAGTAAAATTAAAAAAAAAATAAGACTTGTGTAATAAAAAAAATCATATATATATATTTATTTATGTATGTTTGTTCAGCTCAGTTCAGTTGCTCAGTCGTGTCTGACGTTTTGCGACCACATGTACCACAGCATGCCAGGCCTCCCTGTCCATCACCAACTCCCAGAGTTTACACAAATTCATCTCCATCCAACCATTTCATCCTCTGTTGTCCCCTTCTAGCATCAGGGTCTTTTCAAATGACTCAGCTCTTTGCATCAGGTGGCCAAAGTATTGGAGCTTCAGCTATAACATCAGTCCTTACAATGAACACCCAGGACTTTAGGATGGACTGCTTGGATCTCCTTGAAGTCCAAGGGACTCTCAAGAGTCTTCTCCAACACCACAGTTCAAAAGCATCAGTTCTTCAGCACTCAACTTTCTTTATAGTCCAAATCTGACATACATACATAACTACTGGAAAAACTATAGCCTTAACTAGACAGATATTTGTTGATGAAGTATTGTCTCTGCATTTAATATCCTGTCTAGGTTGGTCATGGGCTTCCCTGATGGCTCAGGCGGTAAAGCATCTACGTGCAATGTGGGAGACCTGGGTTCGATCCTTGGGTTGGGAAGATCTCCTGGAGAAGGAAATGGCAACCCACTCCAGTACTCTTGCCTGGAAAATCCTATGGATGGAGGAGCCTGCTAGGCTACAGGCTATGTGGTTGCAAAGAGTCGGACATGACTGAGTTACCTCACTTTCACTTTCAGGTTGGTCATAACTTTCCTTCCAAGAGTAAGCATCTTTTAATTTCATGGCTGCAATCACCATCTGTGGTGATTTTGGAGCCCCCAAAATAAANGAGGAGCCTGCTAGGCTACAGGCTATGTGGTTGCAAAGAGTCGGACATGACTGAGTTACCTCACTTTCACTTTCAGGTTGGTCATAACTTTCCTTCCAAGAGTAAGCATCTTTTAATTTCATGGCTGCAATCACCATCTGTGGTGATTTTGGAGCCCCCAAAATAAAGTCAACCACTGTTTCCACTGTTTCCCCATCTTGCTTTTTCTATGATCCAGCGGATGTTGGCAATTTGATCTCTGATTCCTCTTGCTTAAAACCAGCTTGAACATCTGGAATTTCACAGTTCTGTATTGCTGAAGCGTGGCTTGGAGAATTTTAAGCATCACTTTACTAACATGTGAGATGAGTGCAATTGTGCGGTAGTTTAAGCATTCTTTGGCATTGCCTTTCTTTGGGATTGGAATGAAAACTGACCTTTTCCAGTCCTGTGGCCATTACTGTTTTACAAACATGCTTGCATATTGAGTGCAGCACTTTCATAGCATCATCTTTCAGGATCTGAAATAGCTCAACTGGAATTCCATCACCTCCACTAGCTTTGTTTGTAGTGATGCTTCCTATGGCCCACTTGAGTTCACATTCCAAGATGTCTGGCTCTAGGTGAGTGATCACACCATCATGATTATCTGTGTTGTGAAGATCATTTTTGTATAGTTCTTCTGTGTACTCTTGCCACCTCTTCTTAATATCTTCTGCTTCTGTTAGGTCCATACAATTTCCGCCCTTTATTGTGCCCATCTTTGCATGAAATGTTGCCTTGGTATCTCTTATTTTTTTGGAGATCTTTAGTGTATTTTTATAACTTTATACAAAATTATTTTACACAATTATTTTGTATGTATATACAAATATACAAAATATACAAATATGTATCTTGTATATACAATAAATGCAAAATATATTTGCAGCCTTATACAGAAATTCTTTCAATTAAATTATATATTATTTTACCTATCATAAAATTGCTTAACACGTGTATACCTGTGGTGGATTCATGTTGATGTATGGCAAAATCAATACAATATTGTAAAGTAATTAACCTCCAATTAAAATAAATAAATTTATAGTAAAAAAATTTCCTTTTGGGTATTCTTTTATGTAGCATCCAGTTTTACATAGCTTACGCTACCTCTTTATGAGAATATTTTTGGGAAGCTCAGCTTCTGATTAAAAACTTGTTGTTCAGTAGCTATGTCATGTCCAACTCTGTGACCTCATGAACTGCAGCAGGCCAGGCTTCCCTGTCCTTCACTAGCTTACTGAGTTTGCTCAAATTCATGTCCTTTGAGTCAGTGATGCCATCCAAGCAGCTCATCCTCTGTTGCTCCCTTCTCCTCTTGCCCTCTATCTTTCCCAGCATCATTGAGATATGACTTTTCAGATCTGACCACAGGAAGTCACCAAGGTCACCAAGTCTTTACCTAGGAGGGCTCATGCTGCCCTCCCCAAACATTTTGTGCACAGCTCAGGCACCAGTCTATGAAGAGAGTTGCAGTTGATGACTTAGGCCACTCTGGCTGGTTATGCTATTTATGAATCTGCTTTTCCAGCCCAGGCACCTTTACTCCTGGATTTCTCTGTCTCAGACTTTGCCTGATGTCTTCCAGGACCTCTGCTGAAACCTCCTAGTGTAGGGAGGGGGGAAACTTTGAAGATATTTTCCCTTCTCCGACTGAGTACCCTCTGCTTTCCCATTCCAAGCCCTCCATCTCGTCCTTCTCCAGGCCTCTATGTGCATGAAACTGCTGGACGCTTTTGTTAGGGCTCCCTCCATACTGAGAGGACCTGATATCTGTGTGGACCTGCCTGACCCTCCTCCAGGCTCAGGGTCCATTCTATTTGGGAAATGCAACATGGGGAGTCAGCTTTTCCTCCCATTTTAACTTCTTGCTTCTACCCTCCCAGTAAGTGATTAGAGGCACAGAACTTGCATTTTTGTCTTACTGCTTTAATTGGCTATTCAGACATCTGACGGTTCAGTTTCTGCCAGCTCAGCTAAGTTCCTGACAACTTGAAATATGTGCTTTGAAATTTCCTTACTTAAAAAGCCTAATGTTTTACTGGTCACAGTTTTTTCTGTTTGCTTGGATGAGTCACAGAGATCTACCCATGGGTTTCAGATGATATTTATGAGATAAATATCGAAACCATTAGAAGCTTTGTGTATGAGTGGAGGTTTGCAGTTAAAGTCTTTACTACAGAGTATACAAGTTCTTCTTTCATTGGAGTATCCAAGATGGTCATATTCCAAAGAGAAAGTTATCAAAGCCTATTGACTTGGGAGCAAAGATATTGCTGACAGTGATTTTGAAAATCAAGATCGGCATAAGGCCATGTTTCTAATCATTTAATATAAGAACTCTCACATTAAACTGTTTTCAGTTTTGTCTCCCTGCTCTCAATGTGCCTGATATCTTTCACATAGATACCAAGCACTAAACCCTCTCTAAAGAATAAATCACCAACCTATATTGATATGGAAAAGGGACAGTCTCAGGGCTGCCTGGAATATGCCATTAAGCTAAAGGACTTTTTTTCTTAAAAATTATTTCAGACAGTTACTTAGATTTTCATTTTTTTCCTGCTTTCTTCTTCATTTTGGAAGGACAATGCTGAAACAGTATTTGTGTCACTTGGAAGTCCTGGTATGTGTGTGCTTAGTCGTATCTGACTCTTTGTGATCCCATGGACAGTAGTCCACTCCTCTGCCCATGGAATTTTCTAGGCAAGAATGCTAGAGTGGGTTGTCATGCTACTCTGCTCGGAGTTCTGTGATGTCTTTATACCTCACTTTCCTCCAGTGTTAAGTCAATTAGCATTTCTGCTTTCACATTTTTGCTGCTCACAGTCTCCTTTCCCTGGTGGAATTACCTATTCAAACACACACACACACACACACACACACACACACACACACGATTTGATTAGTCAAATTTCTTGAATGAGAAAAGATTAAAAAGAGCCCTAAATCGAGCATGTTTAAGCAGAAATACTTCCATTCTTTATGTATTCACTACTTTTTTTTTTAATACCAAACCATGTTGAAAAGGTAGAGAATGGCTTCAACATTCTATGAAATTTTAAATAATTTTTAGACCTTCTATTTCTGATGATATAGCACACGTTGACTTCCAATTGTATCTTTCAATCCAAATCTATAGGGTTTATATTAAAAAATACTTCTCTTAAAGTGTAGCTGTAGTTTCGCAGCTGCATGCATGCTTGCTCAGTCACGTCAGTTCTGTCTGACTGTGATTCTATGGACTGTAGCCCACCATGCTTCTCAGTCCATGGGATTCTCTAGGCAAGTATACCGGAATGGGTAGCCATGCCCTCCTCCAGGGAATCTTCTTGAATCATGGATCGAATCTCTGTCTCTTGTTTCTATTTTCTCTTCTACTTCAATTTGTATATTTTCTATTGATCTGTTATTTTGTTTAGCCATCCTCTTTTTCATACTGTCTGGTGTGCTATGGGACATTAAGTAGCTTTATAATCAGCTATTAAACAAGTATGTGAAACTTTTAAACAGATTGCTCTTTTGCAACAGTTTAAATTGCTCCCGCTTTTTCCTAACCTTTGCATAGTTCTCGTGAAGCGTTTTATGCAAACTCTAATATCTGCATCATCTGTGAATCCAAGTATGTGGAGTCTTTTTGTTTGAGTTTTGGTCATAATTTTATACCTTTTCACACACATATGTGCTGGGAATTTTGTAGAAAAGAACCATGAAGTACATAGATGGCATTTTTTCAAAAGATTCACTCTGTAGAAAAGAAAAAAAAAAAAAAAAGTCAATTCTTAATAGGATAAGATTTATTCCATCTTGTTTGTCCTAGCATCTTCTTCCCAGGGTTCTGGCTAACTGCTAGAACTTTTCTTTACACAGGGAAGACTGAATGGGATTTAACTTTGTACTGAAAGATTTTGAGCTTTTCTCATAGGGCTCTCACATGAAGAGCTTCAAATGTGGCAAATTCATTGAAAGGATATCACATATTTGATACAAATTCATTCCCTCCACCAAACTTTGAGTACTCCTGACTTTAAAGCTAAAGACATTTTCACATCACCATTGTGAAATGAAATGTTTCTGCTCTCTGCTCTACCAGTAAACAATGTGAAGTGAAGTATGAAAGTCACTCAGTCATGTCCGACTCTGTGACCCCATGGACTGTATAGGCCAAAATACTGGAGTGGGTAGCCTTTCCCTTCTGCAGGGTATCTTCCAGACCCAGTAATCAAACTGGGATCTCCTGCATCGCAGGGTGATTCTTTACCAACTGGGCTATTGGCTTTTCCAAATGCAAATTTCTGAGCCCAGGTTAAACAAAGCCAGCTATTTGGAAGTCATTAGGTACTTTCTCCAGAGAAGGCAATGGCACCCCACTCCAGTACTCTTGCCTGGGAAATCTCAAGGGTGGAGGAGCCTGGTAGGCTGCAGTCCATGGGGTCGCTAACAGTCGGATACGACTGAGCGACTTCACTTTCACTTTTCACTTTCATGTATTGGAGAAGGAGGTGGCAACCCACTCCAGTGTTCTTGCCTGGAGAATCCCAAGGACAGGGGAGCCTGGTGGGCTTCTTTCTATGGGGTCACACAGAAACGGACACGACTGAAGTGACTTAGCAGCAGCAGGTACTTTCTCCTTAGTAAGCACTGAGGAGCTGAGGGGATATGAGAGATAGCTACCATTCCATCTACCATTTCATAAGGTAAACAAGGAATTGGGATATGAACAATCAAGAAAGCAGAACTGTCCCCAGATAGACAGACGCATATGAAAGAAATGTTAGCAATCCTGGACAGTTGCACCTTCTCATACATTGTTGTTCAGTCACTAAGATTGTGACCCCACAGACTGTAGCACGCCAGAAAATCACTAAATCTCTTCATATGAGAAATGTTGTTTTCTTAATTAACAGTAATCTTTTGATATTCAGATTACCTGCCTCTTGTTACAAACTTGTGTATAGCCTGACTTCTCCCCCACATCCTCAAAGTCAGCCCTTTCAGTGTCTCCTGAGATACTGTCTCCTGGTCTCAAGTTCTAACTTTCCCATGGAATAAAACCAGGGTGGGATGTATGGCAAGAAAAACATGGAAACATGCATTATTATATGTAAACAAGATAGCCAATAGGAATTTGCTGTACCACTCAGAGAACTCAAACCAGGGCTCTGTAACCACCTAGACTGCTGGGAGCAAGGTGGGAAAGAGGGAGGTTCAAAAGGGAGGGTACATAAACACACCTATGCCAGATTCATGTTGATGTTTGGCAGAAATCAACACAATATTGTGCCTATCTTTGCATGAAATGTTCCTTTGATAGCTCTAATTTTCTTGAAGAGATCTCTAGTCTTTCCCATTCTATTGTTTTCCTCTATTTCTTTGCATTGATCCCTGAGGAAGCCTTCCTTATCTCTCCTTGCTATTCTTTGGAACTCTGCATTTAAATGGGTATATCTTTCCTTTTCTCCTTTGCCTTTAGCTTCTCTTCTTTTCTCAACTATTTGTAAGGACTCCTAAAACGACCATTTTGCCCTTTTGCATTTCTTTTTCTTGGGGATGGTCTTAATCCATGCCTCTTGTACATTGTCACAAACCTCTGTCCATAGTTCTTCAGGTACTCTGTCTATCAGATCTAATTCCTTGAATCTATTTGTCACTTCCATTGTATAATCGTAAGGGATTTGATTTAGGTCATATCTGAATGGTCTAGTAGTTTTCCCTACTTCCTTCACATTCAGTCTGAATTTGGCATAAGGAGCTCATGATCTGAACCACAGAGAGCCCCTGGTTTTGTTTTTGCTGAGTGTATAGAGCTTCTCCATGTTTGGCTGCAAACAATATAATAAATCTAATTTTGATATTGACCATCTGGTGATGTCTATGTACAGAGTCTTCTCTTGTGGTGTTGGAAGAGGGTGTTTGCTATGACCAGTGTGTTCTCTTGGCAAACTCTGTGAACCTCTGACCTGCTTTATTTGGTATGGCAAGGCCAAATTTGCCTGTTACTCCAGGTATCTCTTGACTGCCTACTTTTGCATTCCAGTCCCCTATAATGAAAAGGACATCAATTTGGGGTGTTTCTTCTAGAAGGTCTTGGAGGTATTCACAGAACCTTTCAACTTCAGCTTCTTTGGCATTAATGGTTGGGGCATAGACTTATATTACTGTGATATTGAGTGGTTTGCCTTGGAAACAAACAGAGATCATTCTGTCATTTTTGAGACTGCATCGAAGCACTGCATTTCAGATTCTTTTGTTGATTATGCAGGGCTACTCCATTTCTTCTAAGGGATTCTTCCCCACAGTAGCAGATATAATGGTTATCTGAACTAAATTCACCCATTCCAGTCCATGTTGGTTCGCTGATTCCTAAAGTGTTTATATTCACTCTTGCCATTTACTGTTTGACCACTACCAATTTATCACCAGTTACACCCAAACGGGGTGTTTTTTTGTTTGTTTGCTTGTTTGTTTTTGCTTTAGCTCTGTCTCTTCATTCTTTCTGGAGTTATTTCTTCACTGATCTCTTGTAGCATATTGAACACCTACCAACCTGGGGAGTTCATCTTCCAGTGTCCTATCTTTCTGCCCTTTCATACTGTTCACGGGGACTCAACAAGAATAGTGAAGTGGTTTGTCATTCCCTTCTTCAACAAAATTAGAGATACCAAGGGAACACTTCTGGCAAAGATGGGCACAATAAAGGACAGAAATGGTATGGACCTAACAGAAGCAGAAGATATTAAGAAAAGGTGGCAAGAATACAAAGAAGAACTATACAAAAAATACTTTCGTGACCAAGATAACCACGATGGTGTGATCACTCACCTAGAACCAGACACCACAGAATGCAAAGTCAAGTGAGCTTTAGGAAGTATTACTACAAACAAAGGTAGAGAAGGTGAAGGAATTCCAGTTGAGCTATTGCAAATCCTAAAAGATGTTGCTGTGTAAGTGCTGCACTCAATATGCAAGCACGTTTGTATAACAGCAGTGGCCACACCTCTGGAAAAAGTCAGTTTTCATTCCAATCCCAAAGAAAGGAAATGCAAAAGAATGTTTGAACTACTGCACAATTGCACTCATCTCACAAGCTAACAAAGTAATGTTCAAAATTCTGCAAGTCAAGCTTCAGTAGTAGATGGACAGTGAAATTCCAGATGTTCAAGCTGGATTTAGAAAAGGCAGCGGAATCAGAGATCAATTGTCAATATCTGTTGCATCATTAAAAAAGCAAGAGAGTTCCAGAAAAAATATCCACTTCTGCTTTATTGATTATGCCAAAGCTTTTGACTGTGTGGATCACAACAAACTCTGGAAAATTCTTCAAGAGATGGGAATACCAGACTACCTGACCTGCCTCCTGAGAAATCTGTATTCGGGTTAAGAAGCAACAGTTAGAACTGAACATGGAACAACAGATTCGTTCCAAATCAGGAAAGGAATACCTTAATGCTGCATATTGTCACCCTGCTTTTTAAACATCTATGCAGAGTACATCGTGTGAAATGCTGGGTTGGATGAAGCACAGGCTGGAAATAAGATTGCCAGGAGAAATATCAATAACCTCAGATATGCAGATGATACCACCCTTATGGCAGAAAATGAAGAGGAACTAAAGAGCTTCTTGATTAAAGTGAAAGAGGAGAATGAAAATGTTGGCTTAAAACTCAACATTCAGAACTAAGTTCATTACATCCAGTCCCATCACTTCATGGCAAATAGATAGGGAAACAATGGAAACAGTGAGAGACTATTTTCTTGGGCTCCAAAATCACTGCAGATGGTGACTGCAGCCATGAAATTAAAAGATGCTTGGTCCTTCGAAGAAAACTTATACCCAGCCTAGGTAGCATATTAGAAAGCAGAGATATTACTGTGCCAATAAATGTCCATCTACTCAAAGCTAAGGTTTTTCCAGTAGCCATGTATAGATGTAAGAGTTAGACTATAAAGAAAGCTCAGCACTGAAGAATTGATGCTTTGGAGCTGTGATGTTGGAGAAGACTCTTGAGAGCCCCTTGGACTGCAAGAAGATCCAGCCAGTCAATCCTAAAGGAAATCAATCCTGAACATTCACTGAAAGGACTGATACTAAAGCTGAAACTCCAATACTGCCACCTCATTTGAAGAGTTGACTCACTAGAAAAGACCCTGATGCTGGGAAAAATTGTAGGCAGGAATAGCAGAAAATGATTGAGGATGAGATGGTTGGATGGCATCACTGACAATGTACATGAGTTTGAGTAAGCTCTGGGTGTTGGTGATGGACAGGGAAACCTGGAGTGTTGCAGTCCATGGGGTTGCACAGAGTCAGACATGACTAAGAGACTGAACTGAACTGAAATGACACAATATTGTAAAGCAGTTATCCTTCAATTATAAACAAATGAATTTAATTAAAAAAAATTAACTCTCAGCTTTTAGTTTGTGTGTATTTTTTTTAGTCGACATCAACTAACAGCTTCTTCATGGTGCCCACAGTCTCCAGTGTGTTCCCCAAATATCCCATAGATAAAAGTAACTGTGAAATTTTGGTGGTTTTGTCAGTGGAGTTTGTAATATCTTCATTTCTGTCTCACCACAGCAAAAATTTGAAGTAATGGATCAACTAGTGTTACAGTTCCACGTTAAGGCTCAATTTTATTTGATAAGCAAAGGATAATACATCTTCAAGGTTTGAGGGCAGGCCAACTCACAATATAAGAAGATAAGAAAAGCCAAGGGTCAATTTTGCATCCTCTTTTTATATGTTTTTTTTTTTTTTTTCCCTCCTCCCCTGTGCCTGCCCAATCTAAACTGGGCTATCCAGGAAGGCTGTTTCTTTCACCTGACATCCTCACTCTGGTCCTTGGAACTTCCTTTGTTCTATTTTAGTGGGCTTTTCCTTTCTTTCTCTTTTAGTCACTGCCATTCTGGACTCCTTTCTCCTATTCTAACTACCTAACAATTTCCGAGTCTGAAAGTCTCCATGTTTTTCTCATTTCCACATAAAATCCTTACTAACCTTCAGAATTGTCTATATCCTCCTGTAAAGAAAACATCCAGTGACCTTCAGCTTGCAATGGACTGAGACATTCTCCCTAGGATTTTAGCTTATCTTATCCTTGCTGTTTTTGTTTATTGTATCCTCATTGTTTTAAAAAAGTATTTTTGTAATCTAGCTGGCTAGTCCTAGCTATTGCAAAGGAAGTGCTGAGCTTAAAGAATCTGGTATAAAAAACTCCTTCCCATATAATTTAATTAGAAATGAGATGTTTAAAAGCATCCATTTTCTGTATCTTGCTTAAATACTTAGTCCACACTTTCTCTTCAGTCATTCTGATATGACTTACTGAAAACTCAGTCAATTTTTAATGACATTCCACAACTAATTAAATGCTTCTTTAAGCACAGGGTGGGTTATTATTCATAAATGTCCTGCTTTATAGGATATAAGCAGAGTTTGTTTGTTTGTTTGTTTTCACAGTCAAAGTTCAGTTCAGTGAAGGTTGACTTCACTGCCATTAAAAAATTGAAATGTGGGTAGACCCTATAAACGTCTTTTTCTAAAAATTAACCCATTCAGTTTCATTACCTTTCAGAAATAACCATAGATGCTTGTGAAATTGTCAATATATAAATGAAATATAGACATTCTCACCTAGTAGGCTTTGTATCTAAACATCATATGAGGACCTTAAAAATATGGAAGTTCTCACT
Source organism: Neotragus moschatus (assembly GCA_006410615.1). Classification (NCBI taxonomy): domain Eukaryota; kingdom Metazoa; phylum Chordata; class Mammalia; order Artiodactyla; family Bovidae; genus Neotragus; species Neotragus moschatus. Next base: position 222,679 of record SJYA01002513.1, on the reverse strand, counting down.
ATGGTACTGAGTAAACGTGTTCTGCCAGTAAAACCTCCTCCTTTCTTCATGTAACCAAGAGGTCCTCTATTACACAGATAAAGCAACTCAGACATTCTTTCACCATGCATTCTTCACAACCATTTTTAACACTTGTTCTTATTACTATTTACTTTATATCCATTGAGACCATAAAGATTTCTCTTATTCTTCCTCCTCCTTTTCTGAACACTCATATTTGTGCTTTCTGTTCTTATTTTAGGTAAGGGGACTGAGAAAAAAATCTTCTCCTTTAAAGAGGCTAAGAGAGGTTGTTCCATGATTTCTGCATTTTCTATTCCAAATTGTGGAATCACCTTTAGGAAGATATTTGAACTAGGATTGTTATTTACCTATGCATAGCTAGTACACCTAGAGAACCAGGCAGAAATATTTGAATTTCAGGGAAATATTCTTTCTCTTAGTTTTTGAACTTTTATATTTTAATGTTGACCAATGTATTTAATTTAATTAGTGGCTTTTACAGTTATTATGGGATACTGCTATATCTCTCATACTTCACATATATTTGTACTTATAAATATGTGTATGTATATATATATATATATTTGTCTGTGTCTCCATTTTTTCAGATAGAGGCAAATAGTGTATGATAATACCTTTGCCGTAATTTGCATGTGTATTTCCTTTTGTGTGTGCTCTCTGATGGATCCAGTTCCCTCCTTTCCCTCTTTTATGTTTCTTTTTTTTTCAAGATGAAAGAAATTGCTTGTCCAACAGCCTCATCCAGGATTTTCATTATAAGTTCCTTTGAGTAATATAAATCGATGAGCAGTAGCCCCTTTAAAAATTAATTCATTTTTCAAATAAATTCCACCTATGTCTACTTGTAGATTAGGGTAGTTTGACTGTATTTATCAATCTAAAATTTTAATTAACACATACACTCATCAGTTACTGTTTTTCCTTGTTCTTCATTAGTATGTTAACTCTTGTGCACACTTTGCCAGAGATCCCTAATGCCACAAAATGCATAGAACTTTTCTTTCAACAAAACTTGTAGATGGACTATATTAGAATGTGAAAGAAAGAGAAAAACCCATGATGACTCCTAGGTTTCTGGGAAAACAACGATGACATTTACTGAGATGGAGACAACGAGGAGAATGTAGTATATATGTATACATATGTATAACTAAGTCACTTTGCTGGACAGCCAAAATTAACATAATGTTGTAAATCAACTCCAATTAAACATAAAATAAAATATAGCCACACATGTATCCTGAATTTCAATAAACACCTTTTGTTAAAATACAGTGATGGATTGCCCAAGATATTCCAAGCTAAACATTTTAATCTTCTTAAATTTATCAAAAATATATGTAAAAGTTCATTGTGAATAATAATGAGTAATTGCAATTATTATGTTACTTTTTTGACACAAGATAATACTACATATAATATCTCATTGCACCCCAATCCCTACTCTAGGAAGCAGGTACAATTACTATTCTCATTTTATTTAGCTGAATCCCAGAGGTTATTTATACATTAAATAGCATACTTAAGTTCCAATGCTAGTCCATATTACACTAAGCTTGCAACTAGGCACTTGGACTCCAATACCTTTGCTCTTATACTGTACTACAAGTGTTGTGATTTCTATTACATCTCATCTGATACTCTTGGTCAGCCAATGGAAAAAGACAGATGGGTCTGGGGTAATGGCAATGTGCTTACTTAAGCTTAATGAAGTTAAGATTCCATTTGTAGCTGTGGTCTCCTTAATGGTGAAATCAATATTTTCCTGGCTCCCATGAGCAGCTATTGACATAGTAAATCTATTTTATCCATTCTGTTAAATAGAAAACACATAAGTAGTACCCTTTAACCTATTATATCAGTACCATTCTGCAAAGGAAAAAGACACTCATTTTTCCAAGGACATGAGAAAAAAAAATGTTTATTGTATCATGAATTCCTTTTTAGAAATCTCCCTATGGAGAAACACTTTCTAGTTGACCTATACTGCTAAGTCACTTCAGTCGTGTCCGACTCTGTGCAACCCCATGGACGGCAGCCCATCAAGCTCCCCCGTCCCTGGGATTCTCCAGGCAAGAACACTGGAGTGGGTTGCCATTTTCTTCTCCAATGCATGAAAGTGAAAAGTGAAAGTGAAGTCTCTTAGTCACTCAGAAACAATTTCTAGTTGACCTGTACTGCTAAGTCACTTTAGTCGTGTCTGACTCTTAGCGACCCCATGGACTACACCTTACCAGGCTCCTCCATCCATGGGATTTTCTAGGCAAGAGTACTGGAATGGGATGCCATTGCCTTCTCTGTGACCTATACTACAGATCCTAATAGTTATGGAAGGAAAAATTATGTGTATGTGTGCGTGTGACCATGAGTGTATGTTCATGTAAAATGATAGATCCATAGAATATAATTATGAGCTAAAAGATATCTCTTTTCATAAGACATATGCCACAAAGAGATATTTGGAGAGGAGAGGAAGAATTTAGAGTAGAACTGAAATATATACACTACCATATGTAAGCTAGACAGCTAATGGGAAGCTGCTGTATAGCATAGAGCTCAGCTTGGTGCCCTGTGATAGCATGGAGGAGAAAAATGGGGGAGTGGGAGGGAGATTTAAGAAGGAAGGGGCATAGGTATATGTATGACTGACTCACGTTCTGCAGAAACTAACACAACATTGCAAAGCAATTATATTCCAATAAAATATTAAAAAAAAACTGGTAATATACATATTATGACACATTCAGTTTACCTCAACTTGCTGAATATGCACCAGAATAAAAATTTTGATAATGAATATCCAAATGATGTGTTAATATTATAACAACTCATAAACTCTAACACATGATGGGAAAGATTTTAATGTCAAACTCATGCTGAACATTTTTTCAGCAGGAGACCATTGTCAATGTGGTGTTTGAAGAGCAAAGCTGAACAAATAATGAGTCAGAAAAAAACTCTGTCTTCAAAAGGTAGAGAGAAAGAAGAATGTCCAAGTGCTAAAACACCATTTTAGGGCAAAAAAAAAAGAGAATGCGATAATAATGAAAAATACTGAGTTTGATGGTATTAAATGCTATGCAGCAATATAATGGGGAAAACTGTGGGAGGATTTCCAAAGGAGAAATCTGAATGTGTCACACCAGGCTGACAGCATGAAACACATGAAGTGGGTTTACAAATGTAACAGTGAAAGACTTTTCTCTCTTTTTCTAAGAAAGAGTCCAGGAACTTTTCTGGGTAACATATGGATCACAGTGAAAGAGTCAAAGTATTTTTTGACCTTTCTTATTTACAGACAGAAAATTGACTGTTGTCCAAATGCCAGCAGGTAGACAAGAACAAAGCTCTGGCCTAAGATACAAAACATCCTTAATGTACAGGATGTGCCCACTTATGTATCTGCAGTTGGGAACTGACAACGCCTGCTTGTGTATCTGTTATTTAGGAATTGAAGCTATATCACACCTGTCCAAAGTAGGACTAATTTATTTGCTCCTTTATTCACCTGACAATGAGAAAGAATTCTTATTTNCCTTAATGTACAGGATGTGCCCACTTATGTATCTGCAGTTGGGAACTGACAACGCCTGCTTGTGTATCTGTTATTTAGGAATTGAAGCTATATCACACCTGTCCAAAGTAGGACTAATTTATTTGCTCCTTTATTCACCTGACAATGAGAAAGAATTCTTATTTTTCCCTGAGATGTTCTAAGGTCTTGGCTTCTCTGGTACCTCAGGGGTAAAGAATTTGCCTGCAATGCAGGAGACTTAGGTTCAGTACCTGGGTCTAGAAGATACGGTGAATTAGGGAATGGCTTCTCACTCCAGTATTCTTGCCTGAAGAATTCCATGGACAGAGGAGCCTGATGGGCTACAGTCCATTGGGTTGCAAAGAGTCAGACACAACTATACAACCAACGCTTTCACTTTCTTTTAATTGTCTAGTGGAGATGGTGATATATTCTTCAACAGGAGTCAATCTCAAATATTCCCCAAGTCGATCTACAGAGTCTATACAGTTCTTACCAAAGTGCTAGGTGCTTTGCTAACAGAAATTGGCAAATATTTTAAAATTAATATGGAAATAGAAAGAATTAAGAGTGGACAAAACACTCTTGAAAAAGAACAAATTTATTTATTTTAATTGGAAAAAAAAGAACAAATTTGGAAGAGACTCATACTGTGAAAATTCAAAACTTATGAGAAAGCTAGACAAATCAAAATAGTATAGTATTGACTCAAAGATAGTCATATAAGCATAAAATAGAATTGAGAGTCCAGAACTAAACTTTTACATTAATGATCAATTTATTTTCAAAAGAGTTCAGTTCAATTCAATTAGAAAGCAGTTTTATTTTTAATTTTAAACAAAAGTTCTGAGACAATTAGATTACCATAGCAGAAACATAAGACAGACCCTTACAACAAAAATTAACTTAAACTGTATCACAGACCTCGATGAGAAAGCTAAACCTGTAAAACAGAAGAAGATAAAATAAGATTTAAGCCTTGTGATTTTGAGTCAGAAAGAGCCTTTCTAGAAATACTGCCCAAATTACGAGTGACAAAATAAACAATAGATTAATTAAACCTCATCAGAATTAAAAAGCTTCAGTGTTTCAAAGGACTTTATCAACAAAATGAAAGGATAAATTGGGAAATATTTTCACAAAATGGGAAAGATATTTACAAAGTTGAAAATATTTGATAAGGAACTTTCTTTAGAATATATATTATTACAACTCAATAATACAAATATGCAGAAGTCAATTCTAAGATGAATAGAAGACAAGCAACATGAACAGAAATTTCTCTGAAGATATAAAAAATGTGTAATAAGCACCTGAAAAGGTGCTCAACAATCTTAGCCATTAAGAATATGAAAATTAAAATCACAACGAGACACCACTTTACACTTACTACAATAGCAATAAGTAAAAAGACAGGTACAGTAAGGAATGAGAATGATAGGGAGAATTTGAACCAAATCATATATTACTGGTAGGAATGTAAAATTGTTCAACTGCTTTCAAAAATAAGTTGCCTGGTATTGAAAGGTTTAGGATAGAGTTACCCTATAATCTGGTAATTCCACTCTTAAGCATGTACCAGAGGAAATTAAACTATGTACACAAAAAAGTGTATACAAATTTTCATAACAGCATTATTTATAGTAACAAAAAGTTGGAAACAATGTAAATGTCAATCATACCGTGAGCTGTTGAGTGGGAGGATATATATTGGCAAGACAAAACAAAACAAAAAAATACAGATGAAGAGAATCAGTGATTCAATGTTTTCCCATCAAGGAAAAGAGAGGAACAAACTTTGCACAAATGGCAATCTGATATTCTTCACCCTATCTTTTTACAGTAATTTTCCTCTTAATGTTCAGGAAATGATAAATCTCTGTATAAAATTAAACAAGGGGAAAAAAATAACCTGTACAGCTTTCTTCATTCCTTTTGGTAAGCCTCTTGATGAAAGTGAAAGAGGAGAGTGAAAAAGTTGGCTTAATGCTCAACATTCAGAAAACAAAGATCATGGCATCTGGTCCCATCACTTCATGGGAAATAGATGGGGAAACTGTGTCACACTTTATTTTGGGGGGCTCCAAAATCACTGGAGACGGTGATTGCAGCCATGAAAGTAAAAGATACTTATTTCTTGGAAGTAAAGTTATTACCCATCTAGACAGGATATTGAAAAGCAGAGACATTACTTTGCCAACAAAGGTCCATCTAGTCAAGGCTATGATTTTTCCAGTAGTCATGTATAGATGAGAGAGTTGGACTGTGAAGAAAGCTGAGCGCTGAAGAATTGATGCTTTTGAACTGTGGTGTTGGAGAAGAATCTTGACAGTCCCTTGGACTGCAAGGAGATCCAACCAGTCCATTCTCAAGGAGATCAGCCCTGGGATTTCTTTGGAAGGAATGATGGTAAAGCTAAAACTCCAGTACTTTGGCCACCTCATGCGAAAAGTTGATTCATTGGAAAAGACTCTGATGCTGGGAGGGATTGGGGGCAGAAGGAGAAGGGGATGATAGAGGATGAGATGGCTGGATGGCATCACTGACTCAATGGACGTGAGTCTGAGTGAACTCTGGGAGTTGGTGATGGACAGAGAGGCCTGGTGTACTGCAATTCATGGGGTTGCAAAAAGTCAGACACGATTGAACGACTGAACTGATTTTCAAATCAAATCAATCCCCAATCTAGCTATTGTTTATCGTATTAAAATTCCATCACCAAGGACCTGATTTACTGCTATTGCTTTCTATGATAGAAAAAAAAAATGGAATGAATTTTGAGTATCTTAATTTATAAAAGCAAACAATATTAATGAAATACTAGAAATATAAAGTTTAGCTCAAATAAAGAAATTGCTTAACACATTCAGCCTTAGAAAGGACCAGGACCATAATTGCAGAAGGATTTGGAGTCATCTGTCTAGATTTTTAGCATGTGATTCAACTGCAAACACTTCCAATGCTTCTATTTCTCTGCTCAACAGAGTGGTTGTATAGCCTATCTTGTAAGAGATCCAAACATGTAATCAGTGATAGATGGGCCTTATGATTATTAGATAAACCAGAATGATGTGGAATTGGGGCCATGTTCTCCAAAGGAAGTGATCTGAGGATCTGCTTGAGGTTCATAAGACTGGCAGACTTGACAACTTGTGAGGATTCAGAGAACCTAAAAGCTGTTTTACTCAGGTTATGATTTATTGCACTGCAAGTATGCAGATTAAATTAGTAAAGATTTAATTAAGAATCTAGGTATGAATCTTAGTACTGGTATGTTATGTAAAGAATGTGAGCAAATCTGATGTGTGGGGTAAGCACTGTGGGGTAGTCCCATGTCTATAGGACCTATTAAAATTCATTTAGGCATAAGCAAATCAGTTCTTATGAGTGTATATATATATTATTTATGTTCTGGCATTTATGTACAGTATCATGACACATTTACTATTTTTATAATGTTTATTACATGCTTTCTGGCTCCTAGAAACTGTACCAGGTACTAAGAATTTTGTCCTTGAGAGGATAAGGAAAAGATTACACTTTACACATAAAAATCCTCAAATATTTATAATATAATATGGTATAATTAGTGATGAATGAAAAAATAAAGTTAATTAAATTCAATTTAATCTTTCTATGGGCTATAGTGACAGATTTTATTGGGGAAATATATTCAAATTGTATTTTGAAACAGGTAGATAAGGAATTGAAGGAGAGAAGGAAGCAAGCATAAAGGAATAGAAATATAAATAAATGGATGAATTAGCAGATATGTGACTTCTTTGCTGAAGTCACTTATTGCCCACTCTAACTGATCATAAACAAGCTACTTTAACCTGGTCTTATTTACCTAAATAATAAATGAGATAATTGTCAGCACCATTCCTAGTCTAAGTTGATTCTCTGGCAATATGATATAGCCTTAGGCTTTATATCTCAAGTCTGGGGTTAATTTTAAGGTTATTTGTCTTGAGTGTTCAAAAGAAAACTTTCTGCATAGGTGTATGTGTACATTTGGCAAGCAGAAATAGAGATTCTCATATTTCAATTTATATTTACAAAAATTTGAATTCATATTAGTATTACCTTGACATATCTATTTTTGGTTTGTCATTTTCTGCCTATACATTACTTAATTTGATTAAAATCAGAATTTTTGTCAAAAAGGAAAATAACTTTTCATATAACATATATATGCTATAGATGTGAATTTCCTAAGATAAATTTTCTGCTCAAATAATATTTTAAATGATTTTAATAGATAATTTAAAATTATAATAATTTACCTAGATGTATTTTTGAGAAAGGTCCATCCAAAGATCCCAAAATACAGTAAATACTTTATAATTTATAAAGTTTATATCCCAAAAGGCCAATCAAGTCTTAGTGCTAAACATCTTCAGAATGTGAGGAGTTTGAACAACCCAGTCCTGGTAAAAATAATGTTGACTGAATGAATAGTATCTACAAATTTTGGCATTCATATTGATTTTTATATTCATAAAGAAACATTTGAAATTTTTAAATATTTATGTGACTAAAACAAACATATAAAAATAACCTAAACAGCAATTGGAAACTAAGGGATGGATGTTTTCTTTTATAAAAATAAGTTTAGTCAAATTAGCTAATATTAAGGCAAAAGATATATTAAAATCTGATTATATTTTGCTATCTTTACTTTCTTTGTTTGTATATAGGACTTATAGGTAGGTACTTTCTCTTTCCAGATGTTTGAGGGTGTAGAGCAGCTGAAAGTTTTAAATGAATGCTTCTTAAATTTAATAATAAATGTTTCTTTTCTAATAAAAATTGTACAGCAAAGTGATATACATAGAGAATCCCTGTAATTATTTATGATTTATTCAAACTACAAAATAAAAGCTTCAGTAGTCTGTGTCTTACTTCATTTCATGGTATCTTTTGATATTGCATGTCCATTAAAGTTGTGTAATAATTCAGACCATTTAAAGCTTGCTTTATCCTTTCTTGTGAAATTTATTTCATAAAAAAACAAATAATTCACATTAGATTTAAATTTCTACTTTCCGTAATTGAGTCACTAAAGCTGTACGATTGGCACAAAATCCTAAATTTGGCATAGTTTCTTAGAATCTATAAAAACAAAGGCTTCCTGGAATAAAAATCAGATATATTGACTGTACTGTTGCTCAACAGAAGTGCTGATCAGGCAACTGTGATTCACACAACTGTGGCGAGTGGCATTTATTCAGCCCAGAACAGAGCAGGTGAGCCATCATGTATAAAATCAGAGCAGTAGACATTATTTATTATTCTATCTTAGGGCATGTTTACATTCTCTTCTATTCTTATACTCAGCATCTTCTGATACAAACAGTTTGCATGCCATTCCAATCAAGAATATGATGAATCTTTCTTTCCCATTCATGAATATGATTGTTTTTCATATTCACAGATGATAGTTCTAAAGGCTTTACTCCAAAATGATGTAAGCAAAAATATTAGCTTGTGGTTTATATTTATTTCTCAATAATTATTTCAAGGGTTGAATTTGTGTTGAAATGTATTGTTATCAGGCTGGAGAAGCAGATCTATAATTTCCCAGCAGTTACTGCCAATAAAAATTTTATGCAGTCATTTTGCATTTGTTTAGTTTTCAGAAACTCTAATTGTTCACTGAATTGTCTATGCACAATGTGGATATTTTACTAGTGTGCCAATATCTATGGAAAAATATAGGAGAAGAACTAAAGAGCCTCTTGATGAAGGTGAAAGAGGAGAGTGAAAAAGCTGGCTTAAGACTCAAGATTCAAAAAACCAAGATCATGACATCGGATCCCATCACTTCATGGCAAAGAAATGAGGGAGGAAATGGAAACAGTGACAGATTCTATTTTCTTGGGCTCCATAATCACTGCAGACAGGGACTGCAACCACAAAATTAAAAGACCCTTGCTCCTCGGAAGAAAAGCTACGACAAACCTGGAGAGCATATTAAAAAGCAGAGACATCACTTTGCTGGCAGTTTTATACAGTCAAAGCTGTTTTTAGCTTTTCTGATAGTCATGTATGGTTATGAGATTTGGGCTATAAAGAAGGCTGAGTGCTCAAGAACTGATGCTTTCAAACTGTGGTGCTGGAAAAGACTCTTGAGAGTCCCTTGGACAGCAAGGAGATTACCCGTCAAATACTAAAGGAAATCAACCCTGAACATTCACTGGAAGGACTGATGCTGAAGCTGATGCTCCAATATATTTGGCCACCTGATGCAAAGAGCTGACTTGTTGGAAAAGACCCTGACGCTGGAAAATATTGAAGATAGGAGGAGAAGGGGGTGACAGAGGATAAAATGGTTGGATGACATCATTGACTCACTGGACATGAGTTTGAGCAAACTCCAGGAGATAGGACAGGGAGGGGAAGGACAAGGACAGGGAAGCCTGGTGTGCTACAGTCCATGGAGTCCTCAATAGTTGAACATAACTTAGTGACTGAATAACATAGATCATATGGGTATTCATTCACTAAGAGTTTAAGTTGTGTAGAATAAACTTATTTCCTGAGTCATTCTGTTTCCCATGTAGGTTAGTTATACAATACTTTAAGTTTCTCATTTGAAAGGAGAAAACTATTCTTCAGGAAACTATTTATATAAACATAGCTCATTATTTCCCAGCACTAGCAATTAAGAAATATTTCATAGTAAGTGATGATATCGTAAAATATAATTAACTTTCAACCATTTTTTATGAGCATTTTTCCCATGGGATTTATCTGAGTTCATCATGCCACTATTGATTGGGTTCATGAGTAGACATAAATGTGAACAGGGTTTATATTATTGTATTATTGTTACTTTAGTGAAAGTAACATAACCATTGTGTTAAAAAGTGAAATTGCACAGTAGAAATTATAATGAGAAGAAATAGATTTTTCTCGCTCCTTTTTTTCTCGCCTGCCCACCACTTCCCAAATTGATTCCATTTAATGATTTCTTTTTCTTTCATCTAATCATCTGAGGGTTATTATTATATTTCTAGATAACATTTTTGTACCCCTATTGCTTAATTTATTAGCCTTGCAGTTCCATAAAACTTTAGCTGAGGTTATCCAAAATCCCTTTCTTTTGCTCAATTTTCTTTCCCTTTTTAAAAGTGTTATTTCTTTGCCTAATTTTGTTATTTGCTACTTGTTGAGACAAGTTTGTTCATATGCAATAGTGATGATATATGCTCCCACTGTGAAGTTCTCTCTGCATATATTCCAATTTGCTGCTTTTATATCCATTTTAAAAATTATCCATCTATTTATTGACGTCTTATAAATATACTGAAATTTTTCAATACTGATGCTCCCTTCTTTTCTTTAGCATGGTAGATATTTAAGTCATTTTATGTTTAAAATAATTTTAATAAGATCTTGCTTGTAAGAAGGGTCTCACAGATGTGTTCAGTTTAACATTTTGATCTGGAAGATTTATAACTCTATAAACTATTCATTTTCACTTCTCATGGAAGCAATACCTGTAAAACAAATTGCAAGATCATTACCCTGTTTTTTCTTCTTTTTTTTTAACTTTTAATTGCAGAATAATTGCTTTACAATGTTGTGTTGGTTTCTGCCATACAACAATGTGAATTCATTATAAGTATACATATGTCCCCTCCCTCTTGAACTTCCCCACTACCCCCTCACCACATCCCACCCCTCTGGGTTATAACAGAGCATGGCTTGAGCTCCCTGTGTCATACAGCGATGTGCCACTAGCTATCCATTTAACATACAGTAGAGGTGCAATTTATCTTTTAATTAATCAATATAGGTTTATTAATTATTATTTAATGACCAAGGCTGCATAAACCGATTAGCTATTATATAATAAGGGATTTTATCATATTATCCTTGTCATTTTATATCTAGTTATAAACTTAATATTTTTCATCATTGAAACTAGGTCACATTTGCCAGGTTCAACTAAGATTCAGAACTTCCGTATGCCATAAAACCCTGTTATTTTGCATCTGTACCCAGATTACCCAGAGTAATTAACTCAGGAAGATAAAATCCAAAACCTCCTAGAATCTAATCTGCTTATGGCATAACAGAACACACTCAAATCCATGTGACACAAAGAATGGTCCTACACATTTCATCATAAATGATACAATGTATAATACACGGGCATTCAGTTCCCCTATAGAATCTTCAACTAAATGTAAATTGAGGAGACAGAGGAAAGAGACAAGCAATTTATATAAGATTTTAAAATAATTTTGTTATTTTCAGTCATTCATTACATATGAGGTTATATTAAAATAGGTTCTTTCTATAGACTAGGTGATCTTTGTTCATTCCCCAGGGCTTTTCTGTTCTGAGATTTAAAGAATTAGGTAATTTTACTAGGAGGTAAATGGATGAATGGCAGTGTTCCCAACTGAACACGTTGCCTATAGTTGGTAGCAAGTTTTTAAGTTCTCTTCCTAATTATGCATTTTAATGAGTCCACGTTCAGTTTTCGAACAAAAATTGTTGAAAGTAAATTGAAATCAATACACTTTGAAGCATTAGAGATCGCATTTCCAGTAATCACTCCTTTCTACAGTGAGGAGTCCTTCAGATTCTTACTTTGGCTGACAGTTTCTTAAACATTTCTATAAATGTGACAATCAATGCCCTGGCAGCCAAAGAAACTAGATGCAAATCGAATTGATTGAATTCTTATGTTAAGTATGTTAAGTGTATGTGTCACCCTTCTCTGAATACTTATATATAAGAATGAAATAATTTATAGTACGTGCCACATTATACAAACACTGAAATTATATTTCTCCATTCTTTTTATTGTTAAAAATTGACAAAACCAAAGAGGTTCAAATCAAATGTTGAAAGCATTCAATTACTTTTGAATGATTTATTAAAATCATTTTTATTAGAGTACCAGTGCTTTACAATGTTGCATTAGTTTCTGCTATACAAGAAGTAAATCAGCTATATGTAATCCCTCCTTCTTGGACCTCCCTCCCACCTCTACCCATCCCACCCCTTTCATGAATTTATAGCAAATTTTCTACATGTTCTTTTGAAAAATAATCAAAGTCATTTTAAATTGGAGACAGGACACCTTTTTAGATAAAAATCTAAACATATATCTAAATATCATTAAAACATATTTTGTTTTTAGAAATATTTACTGCAAGATGCGTTTGAACTACAGTAAGTGGAATATGAAACAATTCCTTCCGTGTTACAAGCTTCAAACTAAATAAACACAAAAACCATCTGTTCTCTCTTCCTGCTGCTGCTGCTGCTAAGTCGCTTCAGTCGTGTCCGACTCTGTGCGACCCCAGAGACGGCAGCCCACGAGGCTCCCCTGTCGCTGGGATTCTCCAGGCAAGAACATTGGAGTGGGTTGCCATTTCCTTCTCCACTGCATGAAAGTGAAAAGCGAAAGTGAAGTCGCTCAGTCGTGTCCAACTCTTAGCGACCCCATGGACTGCGGCCCACCAGGCTCCTCCATCCACGGGATTTTCCAGGCAAGAGTGCTGGAGTGGGGTGCCATTGCCTTCTCCGCCTCTCTTCCTAGTATGTATAAAATACTAGGGTAAATCCTTCTTTAAATAATTATGGATCATTTTCCTTAGGAATCAGTATACTTAAATTATCTATGAATATCACTTCATTTATTGGTGAAAAAATAAATATGCTCTAATTATGGTTTTTTAAATTGACAAATTTAGAGCAAAGCTTAAAATATGTTTATATTTAAATGTTCCATTATTATGATACTTTAAAAAACTAAAACTATTTATGTATATTAGCACACGTTTTACATTTAGCACATTTAAGTCATTCTCCTGAGTGACTTCTTTGAAAATGAAATACTGCCAGTGACTCCGGATTGGCTTAAAATTCCTCTCTATTTTTTAGATAATTCACTTTTGTATTATTATTCAGAGAATTCAATTTAGTTAGATCTATTATTTCTTGGTCTGAGAAACTTCAGTTCACTTCTCTGTCCCTGTAATTACCTTAATGGTTTAGCTGCTGGTTGTTATCCCTGGAAACCTGAAATACCAGTTAAATTTTTCTCATAAAGCTTTTCACTATAACAGCTTGTTAACCTAATGTCAGGCCTCATTGAAAACTCAGGGTATAACAATAAAAAACTGAAAGATTATACGTGGTTTCTTGTAAATATATCTTATTACTAAATGTAAGTAATATTCAGAGGCAAATGAAAGTTTAAAATGGAAGAAAAACAGGTACTAGACATATTTTGTGACAGGAGAAACTCAAATTAGAACATTAATCTCCTTTTCCCTCAGTAATGGCTAAATGACAAAAATTTAGATTTATCTAACCAAAGAAATGAACCACACCAAATGAACCACATAGAGTGCCATCTTGTCTTAATATCTGTGCTCCTTTGATCGACAACTACACAAGCTATAGTCTCCAGATATTCTGTAGAATCTAATTACTTGCAATCAGAAAACAAAGGAAAAGATGAAGTCAGTTTCTGCCTTGATAGTCACCAAAATACATGTACAACTGCAGATACAGAAAGCGCAAAAGCAGGAGCACAATTTTATATTAGAATTGTATGATTTATGATTGAATTAAGAAACTTCTAACAGGCAAAGAATATTTTGATTCTTAATAGTAACTTTATAGTGTAAAATTAATAGCAATCAATTTTTCTAACTGTAGCACTGGCTAAGATGAGATCATAACCACTATCTAGTTCATCTGCCGTACTTCCAAAATTATTATTATTTCAGACTAATAGCTTCAGACAAATGAAATACACAATATAATGCCAAGAAGCGAGAAATCATTACAAAGAAAACCAGGACATGGCAAAAATCATGACTGGTGAATATCTTAGTTTTCTTGAGTGAAAATTTGCTTAAGGAAGTGACATATAAATAGAAATAAAGATGAAATTAGAATGGAATTATACAACATTGACTGTAGTTCAGTGTTCAACCAGAAGAAAATGCAACTTCAAAGGTATTTTCTGTCCTTTGTTTCAGGAGACAAAAGTTAAAGAAAGGACTTCTGAATGTATCAGTGTCAATGTTCACCATATGACAATTTCCCTGCGTTCTCACTTGTATTCTCCAGTAGAACTTCCCTAAGAATCATAAATTATGTATAGGAGCTGGTTGGATAGCATCATTGACTCAATGCACATGAGTGTGAGCAAACTCAGGGAGATAGTGAAAGACAAGAAAGCCTGGCATGCTACAGTACATGATGTCACAGATTTGGACACAACTGAAAGACTGAAAAACAATATCATATATATATATAATCTTATATATATAATTATTTATTGTTACTCTCTATTGCAACAAAACTTTTATTCACAAACTTTTATTCAGATCAATGGCATTACCACTTACCATGCACCCACTTGTACCTAGCAAGATACAATTACATGCATATTTCTTCACTCATTCTTTCTCATATTCTGTGAGTATATTTCTTTTCCTCTGATAGGTGATATCTCTCTCCCAGTGTGTCACTATAAGAAGATATTTACCATGCAAAGCATAGAAAGCACAGGTAATTAAAAAGCCTCTACTCCTTTAACCTCAAGCAAGCAAATGTATATGTGTTAATAATCCATGAAGTCTATACATTTCTATGCCAGTAATGCAGTCTAGCCTGGCCCTTGCATGGCTTTGCATCCTTTAAGTCAATATGTGCCTTTTATTAAGAAACTTTTCTCTCTAAACTACTATAAAACTTTTGGTTCAGGATCCAGCCTGAAGAACTCCATCTTGCTTTGTGTGGAGAATTCAAGGCAGATTTTCTTCATTGTACACACAAAGACAATCTCCACGCCATCAATAAAAGAAACAGAACTTTCATTCCTGTCTTATTCATTTTTTACTTCAATTTACCTTTGCATTATCATTGATACCATGCAGGCTAGATGAAAATATAAGATGATTGAAGAATATGAAAGTTACTCCCCTAGATAAATGAATACATTTGCACTATATTAATTTTATGTATTTATATCCTGTGCATAAGCAAGCATATACCATTTGTTTCTAAAACAGCCTTCTCTTACACTTTTTAAGTCTCCTTGATTGTGTCTTTGTTTTACCTTCTGCTTCAATAAATTTTCTCCCTAACACACCTTACTTTTGGCAAAATCCTACCCATTCTTGAGGCTTTATGTCAACTGGTAAGCTTTCTCTGTTTCCTCAACCTAGAATGTTCTTCCTTTTAACGTTCAATAGGACTGTACACATCACTTACTCTAATTATAGTCTACCATTAAAGTATTGACTGTATATAATTTTCAATAAGATTTTAGTTTGTACTGACAGCCTCTGGTAGTTCCATACCATAACAAATTCTTTTAAAAAACCAGCACTTATTACCTCCATTCTTCCATCATGCTTCACCAGTAACTGCTTTGTGACATTTTTATCTAGGTTGTGTGTGTGCTGTGCTTAGTCACTAGGTCATGCCTGACTCTTTGTGATCCCCCTAGACTGTAGAACACCAGGCTTCTCTGTCCATGGGATTTTTTTAGGCAAGAATTCTGAGTGGTTTGTCATTTCTTCTTCCAGGGTATCTTCCTGACCCAGGGACCAAAGATTCTTCACCTTTGTGCTACCTGGGAGGCCCCTAGATAAATAACATTGTTACAAAACCAGTTGCTTTACTAAGAAAACACTGGGGACATTAAACTTGAATCCTTCCTCTTCCTCACACCCATAGACATTTATCTTACATTGGTTCATACTCCATTCCCTAATATAGTTAAGTTCTCTATAATTTGTCCAAAAAAATGTTTACTTCTATGAATCCAATGCCCATACAAAGCTGATACACAAATTAGTAGGTGATTTTAAAATATTGCCTAATGCTAGTTCATTCTAAAGGAAATCATTCCTGGGTATTCTTTGGAAGGAATGATGCTAAAGCTGAACCTCCAGTACTTTGGCCATCTCATGCAAAAAGTTGACTCATTAGAAAATACTCTGATGCTGGG
Source organism: Neotragus moschatus (assembly GCA_006410615.1). Lineage (NCBI taxonomy): Eukaryota > Metazoa > Chordata > Mammalia > Artiodactyla > Bovidae > Neotragus > Neotragus moschatus. The sequence continues at coordinate 206,120 of SJYA01002513.1, read as the reverse complement.
AGGGATTGGGGGCACAAGAAGTGGACGACCGAGGATGAGATGGCTAGATGGCATCATCGACTCGATGGACGTGAGTCTGAATGAACTCCGGGAGTTGGTGATGGACAGGGAGGCCTGATGTGCTGCAATTCATGGTGTTGCAAAGAGTTGGCACGACTGAGTGACTGACTTGAACTGAACTGAACTGAAGGCCTTTTTTTAATTTGGAAAGTATTTTCTTACTTTCTGTTTTGATTCTAAATTTTCATTTTTTTTTCATGAGTAGTAGAAAAGACACCTAGTTGACTTTTATTTCCTAAATTAGACTATTTCTTCCCATCTTGTCATCTTTCATAAGGCTATAAATTTGGTCTTTTTAAATGTTAAATCAAATTAAAACAAGCTCCTAATTTAACATCTAAAATAAGAATTTCCCAAACTGACTGAATCATCCAGACATTTCTTCGGGGGAGTTAAGTTGTCTTTGAAAACATGTTCCTAGTCACACTCTCCAGTTATAATAACAAAATGCATTTTCTATGACATAGCCATTGGACAGATAGCTATTCCCTCAAAAAAAAAAAAAAAAAAAAAAAAACAACAAAAACAAAAACGTCCACACACACACATTTTTATAATTTTTTATTTTTAT